>JAEMOT010001512.1:382242-406343 GCA_019297695.1 Apostasia ramifera | reverse complement strand
ATTAATAAATTCTTAATTATCATACGATTCAATTTAATTTTAATTTTAAAATATCTTAATTTGCGGGATTCAAAAATCTTAGTTATCGTATAATTTATTTAGAAAATATTTTCTCTTAATTAAAATAATTTGCTAATCAATTTGCTGAATAATAATATAAAATATTATTGGCATTCTTTTCCGTCCCGCATCACTAACTTATATCACATCCCTCACATATCACATCATAATAACTAATTTTATTTCACATTATTTATAATTTTTAATAAAAAAAATATCTCTATCCAAATTTAATTTTAACCATGTCAAATTTAACCTTACAAACAAACAGATAAGATGTTTTTTCTAACTTGAGTTTCACATAAGCTGCATCACTAGTTGTATTAACAAAAAGAATATTATCTGCGAAAAAACATACAATGAATTCATTTGGTTGGAAGAAAAAAAATAATTTGAAAAACTTGTGTCACTTTTTTTAGAAAAAAGTACATCATGTGAAATAAAATGAGTTGGTTAAATTAAACAAAGGCCCTGTTGCTCACAATGACACCCCGAGGTAATACTTAGAACGAAACAACTGAAACTCACTTATCACATAATACATCAAATTCAATCCTCTATTTTATTCACCCTACTTGAATCTTGATAATAATATCACCATTTATTTCGCAATTATTTTGTATTATTGATCTAAGATATCCAAACTGCTCACTATTCCTGATAACTTGATCATCAAATGTAACATCCTTGATACAAATGCTTCTATTTTCACTAAATTTGCACTCCATATATTTAAGACAGGTATTTTTTCTAACTCGAGTTTCACATAAGCAGCTTCACTAATTTTATTAACGAAAAAAATATCATCTACGAAAAAGCATAAACTAGCTCCGTTTGATTGGAAAAAAAAAAGATGATTTGAAAAAATTTATGACTTTTTAAAAAAAAAAGTGCATGATATAAGATAAAATGAGTTAATTATATTAAAAATAAAGCAATTATTCATTGTTGGAGTTTGTGTAAGGTAAGATATAAAATACTTTTAATTTTTTTAAATAAAGTAAGGTATTTAGCCATTGCTTTTTTAGTCATGGCTAAAAATTTTCCCAACAAGATGGAGCCTAAGAAAAAGCATTTTCTTAAATGCTTCTAGTCAAGGACCTCCATAATTAATACAAAAAAAATATAGACCTAAAATTAAGCAAGGTATAAACTAATTGTAAAAGAGAAATCTTCAATAAAACCACCTTAGGTTCAAGATCTACAAAACTACAGCTCTGATACTAGTTTATTGGTGCAATGTTCCTTTGAGAACCAACAAAATCATAATAAAAAAAAAACATGTATAGAAAGAAACAACCAAGAAAGTAAGAACAATAAACACAGGAATTTACATGGAAATGTTGAGGAAAAGCATAAAGGGCAGAGCAGAACCGCACTAACCCCCACAAAGAAGATAACAAGAAAGTACACAAAGTAAATATAATGAGAATTTGATAAAAACAACTGCAATTTAATGCGCCCAAGCTACCTTTATATAGTAGACGTATAAAGCAGACGTGCAAGGTAACAAATAATAATAGATTTCAATGATTTTCCCACAATACCCCTATAACTGATGAGCTTTATTTGTATACAATAAAAAGTTAATTGATAACAATCACATGCAACAAATTCAGAGTGTTGAAAAATTAAAAGTTGAGATATATGTGTACAAAGACTACCTAAATAGTGGGGAATTGGTCAATTACTGATTATGATTAGTTTAGACCAGTTTCTTCGAAGTTTAGTATAGAGAAGAACCCTGCATCAGTAAGAAGATGTGAACAAAGGACTTTCTTCCCAAAGGCCAAAGCCACAATGCTACCCTATACAAGCACGAAAAGACAACTTGTGTTAAAAACCCATAATTATGCATGGAACCTGTATGCAAGTTCCCATCTTGCAGATAGCGCTTAGAATTAAAAATGAATGGTATTGCCTGTAAAAATAGCCTTCCAAGAAAAAGTGAAATTGTGCTGCAGCTCAACAGCAGCAAAAGAAGTATAATGAGGATACCAACAGTTTAGAAGGTTCACTCATATGTAAGTTATATCAACACAACGGACACTAGTTATCAAGCTTTAATTACACATGTAGAGTAAAAGAACATAGCGTCTTCTATATTCACTCAGGGATTAAAAAAAGTAAAAAAGGCACAACAAACAAGTAAAAAGAACTATAAAGTGATTTCATTATAAGGAAGATTAAATTATGATCCGACATTCTTAATATGTACAGACTCGTAACGTATCCAGAGTGATAATATCATCTAAAAAGTCAGACAACAAAATAAAATGACTTCTGACTTGGAATCCAATAGTAAAAAATTATAACAGTCCTATAGGCAAAATAAATGATCAAGAAAACTTGCAACTAATGTGACACAAGTACGAAAGAGTAATACCACAAAACATAATTTAGAAATTAAATCATGATCATTAAGTGATTTCACTTGAAATTTGCTGATATAAGCGTAGACCTACCCAAACAGCCGCACCATGGATTTAGAAGAGAAGCATGAATCCATTTTCATATTTAGATTAATAAGCTTCAAAAAGAATAAGCTTCTTATAGATATGAAAGGTAAACAACACCAGCCAAAAATAAAGTACCTCATCATAATTAAACGTGTCTGATGATGAGGCTACTTTAACCATTGCACGACCAGGCCTTTTACCCCGAATAAAACCAGAAGCTGACACTGATACAACAGTCTCATCAGAAGATTGCCAAACATAAGCATCTGTAATTTTCCCACAACCTATAGAGCGAGAGAAATTTCAGATCAAGCCCCCCCTCCACCCCCAAAAAAAAGAAAACCATTATCTCAATCGCTGTATGATGTTCATATGTAAATTTACCTCCTGTTGCCATCAGCTGAACTTCCTGATAGACACCAGGAGCCCAAGGCATGTGAATAATATCCAACGACTCAACTTGATCTCTGATGCTAAAAAGCACTTTTCCACAAACAGTGACTTGTTGGACCACCGTGAGAACCTAGAAATTTAATTTTAACAAAGCTGTCAGGTAACAGCTGCATAAAATATAATGAAATTGCAAATAACAACTAGCAACAATATTAATAGACAAATCTAATAAATTTTGAGCAAAAGGAATGTGCTACAAAACTAAAAAAGTAAATGTCTTGATGCATGTGGAAGTGCAAAAGGTTAGGGTGGACATGCTTTGATTACCTCATCCTCTTCCTTGCTTTCACTATGATAAAAAAGAGTAGCAGTTAGAACACCTTCTCCCAAAGAATATGGCTCAAGCAGACATGAGTTTCTCCAGCAATATTTTGCAGCTGGTTCAGCAGGGACTGACAACAAATTCCAAAACTTCGGAATACTGGCCTCCAACTTGAGATCAGTATTCTGTCAACAAAATGAAGCAAAAAGGTACACAGGAAAATTAAAAAAGGAACCAACGTCTTATTTCATGCATGATTCTTATTAGATTTTTTAGTTGAGAAGTACTAGCTTTTTCAGATATTTCAAAAAATTTAGCCATGCTGAACCTTCCAATTTTTGCAATGGCATATTACATGATGACTTATTAAGTAAACTTAACAAATTTGTATCTGTCGAAGAATATTATAAAAATCTCTAAAATCTTTAAAATATGTATTAGGATAAAAGCTTTAATATTATATTGACTTATTATAGCCTCTTACATATATAAACAAGAATTTCCTCTTATTTCCTATTTAATTAATTTCCATATTGTACCAACCTCCTGTATTATAAATAAGAAGATATTCTACTATTATAAAATATGAAGAATAATCTTATTAGTCATATTTTTCCAACTTGGTATCAAAGCGGGTCTTCTTCAACGTTGCGCTGTGACCTAGTCATCCCAATCTTTGGCAAAGACGACATGCAATTCCTCTTTCCTTCCCTAATCTAGCTCTTCAACTACACCTCTATGGCTCACAGGCACACAACGCGGCTCTTATCTCACTATTTGCAATATATCTCCACCTAGTTCGCTACACAAACTCTTCAATGCACCATATGCGCTTTCCTTTTCAGCATGCCACTCAGTACCACTAGTTCTTAGTCTCAGTCACTCTCCTTCAAGCTTGCTAATCCCGTCAATCTCTCGCGTACCTCCTCTCTCATGGCTTGCGCCTTATCTTCCTGCATCCCACCTTGTGCGCAAAACTCTCTTCATGCATCCTGCCAATCTCCGTGACTTTTTACACAGCCCTCGTCAAGTGACCTCTAGCAATCAGACCTCCTCTCTCTCGGCCACTCTTACTCCCGCACAACTCTATATTTCTTTGCGCCGTCTTCGTCCACTCACTAGTCTTCGACACCGCAAAAACTAGTCCCAATCTGCCTCCAACACAGCTCTACATGGTTTCATCTGAACTACTCTCTTTGCCCAAGTTGCAAGTTGGATTTGATTAACATCTATGCTCCAACATGAGGGAAAGTGTTGAATATTACAAAAATCTCTAAAAGCTTCAAAACATTTATTAGAATAAATGCTCTAATTTTCTATTGCCTTATTGTAGCCTCCTATATATATAAAGGAGAATTTTATCTTATTTCCTATTTTACTAATTTTCAAATTTACTCACCTCCTGTATTATAAATAAGAGGATATCATATTATTATAAAATAAGAAGAATAATCCTATTAATTGTATTTCTTCCGACTATACATTCCTAACATAATATTTGTTGCACTACCATAACAGGCTCACTCAAACAATGATAATAGGTAATACAGTATCCTATCAAAACCTTTTGATAAAAACCTTCAGTCCATTTTGTGTCTTCCAACACAACTGTTCACAGCTACATCAGATACCACTCAAGTTTCAAGCCACTCTTTGACAAATTACCTAGTAACAAGCACCATAATTCCACACAGCATAAAATACATAATGTTTATAAATAAAACAATTAGGTCTCATTGCCCAAGTTAGTGCTCGTACTAATACAGTAAGTTCTTTCATAGATTTCAGATACCATCAACTTCAGCCTTGACTATATGTGTAATCACAATCAAGAAAACATAAACATTAAATATTAAAAAATTTAGAGTATATTTGACGGTGCAAATGTTTAACATATTAATATAGAATTATGAATAAAAAAATTGAAAATTACAACCTGATCAGAATGACACACTTTATACAGGTTGGGTTTAAAAGAAAAGTAAATGAGGGCATGATGCAGATTATTCTTGGTGTCTCAATCTGATACCTCAGTGATAAGTATCTCCTTTTCATCAGGCCCTTCTGAAAAAACTTTCATGATGATAATATATTTCTGGCCTGGAAAAACAAACCAAGGAAACGAAGAAGAGACAGGATCCATTCCTTCCATAGGATCAAAAGAATGAGTGACAGGTAAAAGGTACAAAGACAATTTATCGGGGAGTAAAACATGAAGAGTTGAAGCTTGCACATGACCAGAAACCCTGGTATCTTCAACAATAATACTTGTTATTCCAAGGTGCAAAGCATGAACAGTTCCCACCAGACTGTCTACTTGAGCTACTGAAGAATTCAACACAAACCAACGATGATGTGGTGATGGCAACTTAATCACTACAAGAAACCAAACGCAAATGCATATAAAAATAAAATAAAAGATGTTGCACCACCAAATAAGACTACCAAAACAATATCCAAAAAATTCATATTTACCGAGCAGAAAGAATGCTTCATCAAAGTGAAATGTTATGCACATGTTCAATATTATTTGCGAGGAACTTATACACAACAACAACAACCAAGCCTTAATCCCACTAGGTGGGGTCGGCTATATGAATCCTTTATTTCTATTGCGCTCTATCAGTTACCAAATTCTTATCTAAGTCTAAGTAATTAAGATCACTCCTAATAGTTTCTTGCCATGTCTTCTTTGGTCTCCCTCTTCCTCTTTGTACATGGGCAAAATCCAATAATATATCATGATTGATTTGACAAGTTTTACGCTGACTGTCGACTGCCTAAAGTAACCCTCCGCGTTTCTCATCCGGGACTTGGGACCCGGCAACGGCGCGTTGCGAGGAACTTATACACAGATTAAAAAAAAATACAAAAACACTGTAAGGCATGTTTGGCAAAAGATCAGTTTTAGCTAAGGCTAAAATAGCCTGACTAAAAACTTTAATTTATTTAAAACATATTTAAAATTTATTTTATATCTCATTCTACATAAACTCCAATATTAAACAATCACTTCATTTCACATCCAATACTAACACTATTCTCAATAAATCAACAACAATAACCAAGCCTTTATCCCACTAGGTGGAATATGCTACATAAATTCTTTGTTTTCATTGCACTTTATTAAATAATAAATCCTCATTAATCTCCAAGTATGAGAAATCCTTTTGATGGTTTATTATCATATCTTATTTAGTCTTCCTCTTCCTCTTTTAACATGGAAAAATCCAATAGCTCAACTCTCATTACTGAAGCTTTTATCAAACTATAGTTTATCTATTCAAACCATCTAAACTGACTTGCCCCAAGCTTATCCTCAACTAAGGCTATCCCAACCTTCTAGCGAATATACTCATTTCTTATCATATCCTTTCGTAGATATCATTCATCTACTATAGCATCATCATCTCTATAACACTTATTTTAATTGTATGCTTTTACTTTGTGGACCAGCATTTAGCATAATATAATATTATTGGACTTACAACTACTCTATAAAGTTTACCATTAAGTTTGGTGAAATTTTTTTATCACAACTCGTAAGAAACATTTCCCCAATTTATCCATCTTGCTTGAATAAATCAATCAAATTTGTTTCACATACAACACAAATTTTAATATAACTAACTCACTTTATTTAGCATCATACATATTTTTTTCAAATCATCTTTTTTCCTATAACCAAACAAGGCATAAGAAATTATGATTAGTGTACAACACATATTTAACTCAAGTGTAACAATTTGAATAACAACAATAAGGCTATTAACTTTGCTCGAAAATGGAAGATTGATCAAAAGTTGAATCAAATTTTAGATTTAATTAAGATTAACTTGATTCAAGCGAGTTCTATGACCTTTGTTCAACGGTAAATTAACTTTCTTATTTTTATTTTTAACTCTTAGGTCAAGATGGATTGCTATGAGTTAAGCTAATTGAATGAACAAATACATTTTACTTAAGATTTTGATTGAAAGATCAAAAATTAATTGAAAGTCGAATCGACTTTGACTTAGATTGAGCTAGCATTGATAACAAATGAACTAGTCCTAACTCAAATTGAGATCAGATCAAACATTTCTCATTCATAATTTGAATTGTATTGAGATCAAATCAAAAACTTTTAATTTCAATCTTAAGCCAAAATCAGATGAACTCGAGATAAGATCGCTAACAAGCCTAAACGATAAATGTCAAAGATATAGTTGCAGTTGATATTCATCTATCCACAAAAAGGTAGATACATCATTAACTTTACATCTCTCTCCCTCACTTTCCCTCTCTAAATGCATCCAACCCAAGCTTATCGCATTTTTTGTGCTAAGCATCACTATTAGTGACTTGAACCACCGTGGACGTCGCTACAACCCAATTTCCCTTATGGGGCTATATATCTCCTCAAAAGACACATAGATTGCCCTAACTCCTGGGTAGCCCAAGGTTAACTTTATAGAACAATGCAAGACGGTGGTATTACTGGAGCTGGTTTTATGATTTGGGACCATATGATGGACTTGGTCAAAGGCGAAGGCAAAACAATCCTCACAAGTGTAGTCCCCACCATTGAAAAATGGGATGCACTTAAGGGATTGAAACGGCTTCCACCTGTCCTTTTCCTCCATCTTGTCATCACTCCCTCCCTCTTTCCCTCTGCCTCCATTCCTCCTACCTGTACCCTCCTCTC
This sequence comes from Apostasia ramifera, assembly GCA_019297695.1. NCBI lineage: Eukaryota > Viridiplantae > Streptophyta > Magnoliopsida > Asparagales > Orchidaceae > Apostasia > Apostasia ramifera. Next base: position 398,422 of record JAEMOT010001512.1, on the reverse strand, counting down.
ACACCATCCCACCCTTCCCCCAATTTCCATCCATCCTCATCTTTTCCTCCACCCTTTCCCTCACCAACTATCATATTATCATTAATAACAAAATCAGCAGGCCTGAAACAGAGCTAACAAGTTCATTTTTAGTATTAGAATGACCATCAAAAGTCCTTTAAGACTATCTAACTCAGGCTTTATTACCATGCAGCTGTAATTTAGAAGTACCTGACTTACCTATATAAGTGACTCAAATAACTAAAAACAAGCAGAGCACATTTTGTATTAAACAATATTTACAATGTTTAAACTTGCTACGATCCCTTGGAATTTTTTTTTTTTTTTTTTGATAGAGATCCCTTGGAAACTTTAACTCAAATAACTCATTAAAGCGACATAGACTTACTATAAAGATAGAAAACAATAATATACTACCTGAAATTTATAAAAGTGAATCAGTTCTGCTATTACTTCAAAATCTGATAACTAATGTCATGCATCTTAACATTTCATGACCCAAAAGTTAACACAGTACAAGGAACAAGCAAATGCATGATCATACAGCAAAAGTAGGAAACAAATTTGGCTAATCTACTCAGAAGTAGTTCACATTTGAAAACCTTCAGGAACGTTTCTATGGATAACCCTGAGACTGTAGTATATCAATGCCCCAACAGTCACAAAAACTGGTGATGGAGGTTCTATAGACATTGCCTCTGCGACAGTTAAAATGATCTCATCCTCCACATGCTCTAGTTGTGGTTCAAGCAACTTAGCACTAACAATCTCATGACCAATTCCAATTCCTTTGACAACAAATAGATCCGAACCAAAGCCCTGCCATAAATATAAACAATAAGGGAATTTGTAAATCATGCATTACTTATCCAAAGATATCGACTAATAAGTATCAATTATAGTACAAGACCTATGGGAAGAACATACTTTATCTTCCAATTCAATCTGGATATCCAGATCTCCGCAAAAACCGTTAGAACAGTCAGTTAGTGGTGTTTCCTTCAGTGGGATATGAATAAGATGATTCGCCCTATCAGCTTCCAAAGTCTTCGGAATTAGTCTCCATGAAAACTGTAAGCCTACTAATGATGAGAACACGTTTTCTGCAAAAGTTTAAAGACACTAAAGCTTAAAAATATGTAGAAGTGACAAAAGCAAGAATGAGTACAGAACCAATGCAAGAGCAATAATTACCTGAACATTGAAAAAAAAAATTATAAGAGAGAGAGACACACACACATAACCACTGGCATCATGCATAGGCAAGCGTACACATTTTATCCCTTTCAGAAAAAAAAAACTTTTAGGAATACCACATTTTTTGGCTGGCATAGCTAGAAGGAAGAAAAGAGATGAAGGAAATGAATGAATTGGCAACTTGTTTGCCATCACGGAACCAAATCCAACCAGTTAAAAAAATAAAATAAAAATTTTTATTGAGTACCACAAGATTCTGGGTTCAGCTTTGTTTTGTCAGCCCTATTTAGTTTAATTACGGACTTGATGTAGCTTAGTCAACAAGGTAGACAACAAAAACTTGTTGCTGCCACCAAATATGCGTTCTTGATTTTTCCGTGGAATAAACATACCAAAAGCAACATGATTATCGTTGTTATTGATCCCATTTATTTGCAAAAAACTTTTCATTCCTTTGTCATGGTATTATAATATAAATCATTATGCAAGAGCATTAGCCATGTTAAATTTGATCCACATTGTACTTCACATTCCTTTCACAATGTTCCACATCACCACCTAATTGATCAGATTAACTGGGCAAAGGGTGTGACATAAATAACAAGACTTCAGTGAATAAGAATTTCCTCATTTGAGTAGTATAGGCTTTGCCACTCCATTTGGATGCATATCACTTAGGCGTTTCTGTGATGATGCAGATTGACATATTCTGGCATTTTATGTACTACAAAGAAGCACATGGAAGAAATTGCCTTGTTGTTCTCTCAAATTTTTCATTAGAATGAAATCAGTAGTTGTAATAGGTCTGAACTCTGAAGTAGCCATTAGTTCTTTGTTGCTGAAAATAAGACAGCTTCATATTCTGAATTTTTTCTCCCTACATGAGTTTGTGGTCACGTGATAGGACCTGCATATATTCAACTTCACTCATGTGCGTGCACACCACAATCCTGAAGATTGTATGCTCCAGATACTTAGCACAATCTACTTGCTACAGCTCTATTATTCTGTCGGCTATATTATGTTAGTTGAAAGACCATTTATTTCATTAAATTCAATTAATCAAAAAGTAATGACAAAGAGAAACATTATATGAAAATATCAAACAATGCAATACATACATTAATAAGTGAAAAACAGAAGTGGAGCATTGATTAACTGAATGTGGAGATTAGTCGCAATACCTTCATTATCAAAAGCACGAATGTGGAGCGTTGCTAGCTCATCCAAATCTATTTTAACTGCATGATGAAATATCTTAAGCCGGGAAATCTTGTCTATAAGAACTTTACAGCGAATAATAGTTCCAGTGAGAAGATCTGTAGCATAAACAGCTGTCTCCTGTCTATTGTTATAAGGGGCAATAGATATCAACCTGGCACTTGTGGAGCATCGATTACTATCATTATATTCAGGTTGAACAGATAGAAGATCGTGATGATCCCAGGACCTGACAAAAATAAAAAATCTCATCAAAACTTGATGAAAAATACTTTCAATTGAGAAACCAACATTTAGCACACAAGACCTAGGAAAATAATAGTTACATTCACAAATAGAATGGCCAGTAATGCTAATTGCATGTATAAATAATGTTCACGATTAAATGACGTACTATCATAAAAATTATTTTTGGAAAGTGGACCTCAACAATGTCAAACTTTGAAAATTTTGACCTCTTACATAAAATTGATAGTTTAAAAGTAAAAAAGAAAGCAGAGAAAAAATCTTTAAAAGCATAAGCACATAGAAAGCATAGACAGGACACAAGGACATGAGAACATAAGAATACAACACGACATAACGCACCAACACAACTTCCCAAATTACAGGACAAGGACATGGACACTGCAAGATATGCTAAATAATAATAATTTTATGTGATTATATAATTTTACTATAGTTTTTGCTCAATATTAGAAAAGCACTTACGAAGCATGGAGGGGACACGAGGACAACGGGACACAACCCGACACGTTGAGATGTATAAAAGTGTCCATGCTTCCTTGATGAACACACTATGCCATATCATGTCAAGAATGATTTCATGGATTCTATTAATAAAAGCGCTGAGTTCAGCTTCAAAAATCCCTCTTACATTTTATCAGTTAAAGCTTGACTAGTTGCGGGAAAAAACAGCTTATATTAACCTTTCTTCTTGCATTAGAATTATATGTCAAACAGATGATATTGAATGTTCTTCAAAAAGGGGGCAAAAGAACAGTGTCCCAAAGTGTTTAAGAGGTAGAGAAAGTGGACTTCTCTTTCTTTGCTTTATACTATTTGGAGAAAAGAGAGACGGTGATCTCCTGAAACAAATGTAAATCGCCATCTAAAGTTTTGCAGAGAACTCAAAAAAATTCAACGATCTATAGCCCTTTTCCTTTTTGCTTTCCCTCTTGTTGGGCCGGGGTCGAGCGAGCAAACAGAAAGAAGAAAAGGAGAACGAAAAGTCTACAAGCTAAACAAACTTTAATGAGCAATGCAAGAAAAGGAGTACTTCTACTTCTTGAATAAAGCATCTAAACTACAGTGGAACTTATCATACTAAGCAAAATCGATTATCAATGATCAATTAAACTACTAGCTACAGAACGAAGAGAGCGAACCAGGAGAAGCAGCCATCACTCCCTCGAAGACGGTAGTGCACCGGGTTGCTCATGCGGGGTGGAAGCAGAATGTTGAGGTCGGCTATATGCGGGCCTGAAGTTGACGCCAACGATGACGTCGCCGCGGCCAGTAGCAGCAGAAAGGTGGCGGCGATCAGTGGATCCATTCTTCAGCAGAAAAGACGGAGGAACAGCAGAGATGGAGAAACCCTAAAATGGCGAGAGCCGGAACGGGGGCGGAGCAAAAGGCCCTTCCAGCAGCTTCCAGGAGAGTGGAATCAAAACCAAATAAACTGCAACGGAGGGCTAAAATAGGAAACCCAGAAAGTCTGCGCGCTCAGCAGTTCCCCAATTGGTAAATGGCAATGAATGACCACAAATTTTTTTTGGAAAATCCCTCCCATCTTTGAACGAACTAACTTTTTCCTTTTATTTGCTAATTAAAAAAAAACTTTCTTCTTTTATTTATGAGAATAAAAAAATTTTCGTTTATTTTTTCTTACAACAACAACTAAGCTTTAATCCCCTAGGTGGAGTCGACTATATAAATTTTTTATTTTCATTGTGCTCTATCAATTAACAAAATTTTATGTAAGTTTAAGTAACAAAAATCATCTTTTATAGTTTCTTATCATGTCTTTTTTATCTTTCTTTTTTCTTTTATATATAGGCAAAATTTAATAATTCGATTTTTCTAACTGAGGCTTCAATCCGCCTACGATTTATGCTCAAATCATTTAAGTCGATTTTCTCTAAGTTTATCCTCAATTAGTGCAACACCAATTTTCTTTTGGATATACTCATTTTTCTTTTTATCTTTTTATGTATATCCACACATTCACCTTAATATTCTCATTTCTGCAATATTTATTTTATTTGTATGTTTCCTCTTTACAGACCACCATTCAGCATTATATATTATCACTAGTCTTACTATAGTTTTATAAAATTTATCATTAAATAAGATTTTTCTATCGCACAACACACAAAAAGTATTTTTTCATTTTACTCATCCTATTTGAATTCTGCTAATAACATCATTATCTATTTCACCATCATTTTGTATGATTGACCAAGGTATCTAAAGCGCTTACTCTTCTTGACAATTTGATCATCAATTGACAAATTATTAATATAACTATTTTTTTTGTTGACTAAATGTGAACTCTATATATTCAGTTTTTGATCTACTGAGATGAAAATCTTTATATTCTAGAGTATTCTTTCAAAGCTCGAGTTTCATTTTTGCTCGACCCGCACGCACAGACGTCCGCGCAATGCGGCAACGCCGGCATCTGCGTGCGGGTTGCCACAGCCTCGAGCGCAGACTTCCGCGAGTAGGATGCCAGCGCGCGGCGGCAATGCTGCGACAACCCGTGGGCATCTGGGAGGGGGGCCGTGCACTTACTATACGGACGCCATCGCGGCGAGCAGCCGGAGATCGAAAATATAAAAAAGTAAAAAAAAGTATCTTCATAATTTTAACAGCGTTTAACGGATACAGTCACAGAAGGACCACAATGATTTATACAGTAAGTTTTGGGGACTTGTTTGGTATGTTTTTAAAATTATGGACCTGCATGACAAGTCAAATAAACCTCAAGGACCTAAGTGAAATACCCCTAAATAAAATATTAATGCAATTCTCTTAAAACCTGCATGTTTTGGTATCTCTAATTTTGCTGCAATTCATTGTCTAGATACTACTTTTTATATTATATAATATAATTTTATTTCACATAATATAAAATTTTAATATAAATAAATATATTATAACATTTAATTTTAGAGAAATTTTAACAAATAAACTGATTTTAATTGAAACAATCCCAAATTAAACTAACCACAACTTAATTGTCAAATAAAATATACATATATATATATATATATGTTAACTTTATGATTTTTTAGAATATAATGTTAAAATATTAATATTAAATTTTTTATTTTTTATTTTTTATTTTTTTTATTTTTAATGTACAGAAATAAAGAAATTAGAGAAATTAAATTTTAAAAAAATGAAGAAAGAGTGTAATAGAACTTTAAAATTTGTGAATGGTTTAAAGAAGTAAAATAATTAAATTTTATATTTTTAATCAAAAAATAGTGAAAATAATGATATTTTAAAAGAGGACCAAAATTGCAGTGCCTTCACAATCTCAGGACCCAAATGAAGTTTTTAAAAATTTGAACCAATTTACAATTATATATTATATTCATTATCGCACTCTATTGTCTTACTAGCTACTTTTTTTAGCCACTTGAGCCGGCTCTTTTTTAAAGTGAAATTTTAGCCATCAGTAGTCGATTCATGTTGAGCCGGCCCTCCATCAATTCTTATTAATTTTCACATCGCTAGTAGTCGATTTATATCGCCTCCATCATTAGGCTCCTGTTGATCATCGTCGTCTCCATCTAGTCATCTTTATCAAGTCAACGCCTTGTCCAATGATCTTTGTTCAGCCTTCTGCTTCAACTGATCTCCTGCACCTCTCGTTCCTCCTTCCCGTAATTGTCGACCTCACCTGACCCTCCTGGTCTGAGATCTTGGCTCCGCTACTGTCTTGCAGTAGCTGCCCCATAATAATAACAACAACAAATTAAGCCTTTATCCCACTAGGTGGGTCGTCTATATGAATTATTGTTTTATTGCACTTTATTAAATAACAAACACTTACGTAGCTCCAAATATATAAGATCATTTTTTATAGTTTCTTATCACGTCTTTTTTTATTTTCTCCTTCCTTTTTGTACATAGGCAATATTTAATGATTTAATTTTTTTTATCTATCGACTTATGATTTATATGCTCAAACCATTTAATCTAACTTTTTTTTAAGCTTATTCTCAGTTGAGGTCATTCTAACTTTCTCGCTGATATATTCATTTCTCATTTTGTCTTTCGCGTATACCCACTTACTCACCTTAACATTCACATTTTTATAACACTTATCTTATTTATATATTTTTATTATGCAGACCAACATTTAGCACCATATAACACCGATAATCTTATAACTGTTTTATAAAATTTATCTTTAAATTTAAAAGAATTTTTTTTATCACACAATATATCAAATATATTCATCTATTTTATTTATCCTATTTGAATTATATTAATAACATCACTATTTATTTTACTATTATTTTGTATGATTTATTCAGAATATCTAAATTACTTTCTATAAATCAAAAATAAATTTTAGGACTTTTAAATAAAAGTTGTCAATAGGTGAATTGTCTTTTGAACAAATACACGCTATCAAATGTACAAAATTATTCTTCAAAAATTTTAAAAGATTTTTTTAATTTAATGAGGAATATTATTTTTTTATTATACTTTGTACGGCCTCCTCTCATGTGTGAAAAATTAAATATAAATTATTCATTATTTTAATCTCTACATATAGAACATAAAATAAATTAAATTTTATTTTAAATTATATATATAATATAATATATAATTAATTTTTAATATTAAATTTTAAAAAATATAATATATTTAATTTAAATTAATTTAATTAATTTTAAGCCTTCTAAATAAACACGCCTGTCACTAAGAGGACGTTTCGTCATGATATTTAGATGTTATTTTTTTATTAATAATTTTATAATTTTATATGAGATTATTTATAAATATTATTAAATTAAATAATTATTTTTTCTACATAATATAACATAACGTCAAAATAACATTGAACTAAACGACCCTCTAAGTAGCATCTTGGCCTGTGACTTCAACATCCTTGGCCACAACTAAAAATGTTTTGGGATGAATTGAAATTAGGGGTGGCAATATATGATCTGATCCGTGAACCCGACCCGAATCCGACCCGCAAATTTCGGGTATGGGCCATGAATTTTGACCCATTTATTAAATGGGTCAGGTCGACCCGCCAACCCGACCCATTTATTAATCCGATCAGATTCGAGTCATGGATTTTGACCCATTTAATAAATGAGTCGGGTTCGGGTTGAGGCTATTCGGGTCGGGTCGGATTCGGGTTCGACCCGACCCCCCCCCGCCGACCCATTTTGCCACCCCTAATTGAAATCATACATTTTAGCTGAAATGCTATAAACTCCCAGTAGTTATATCGTAGTTAATTTTTATTTTTCTTTCTATGGCTTGTCACTCAACAATGTGCATCATTCTGCTGGTTAGAAAGAAAAAAAATCTACGATGAACATAATTTTAATAAAAATTATAAACATTATGGCTCGAGAAAATTAGCATATTAAATTAAATTATATATATTTATAAATAATTTATTATATTTTTAAAAATTAATTTGATCCTATGTCGACCTAAAAATATGTTAATAAAAATCTCGAGTCATAAAATAGCTTGTTTGTAGACTCACTTGGATTTATCTGACCTTGATTCAATTTAAAGTCCGATTCTACATTTGATTAATCTTTGGTCTTTGAGCCAATAGTTTTATGTGGCTTTAATTTTAACAAATTAAATTTGAATCATAATATTTTTTTATTAAATATTATGTACGATATAATATAAAGTTACTTATTATGTTGTGATGTGTAAGAAATGTGATATGAGTTAGTTATTATTTTAGTATGTATATAAATTATATAATAAAATTAATTTTTTATTTTAAAATAAGTATAAAATATGAAATATGATTAAATTTTAATATTAAAATTTATCGATAATGAGTTTTCAGGTAAAAAGAGTAAGCAAATACGCCATAAGCATCAAAATTTTGTACATATTAGCAAATATATACCAAAAATATTAAGCAACTCAAAATATATGAACATACAAGGTTTTAAAAATTGGACCAGACCGGCGGTTAAACCGGTCGAACCGTGAACCGGTTAGCCAACCGGTCCGGTTTAATTTTATAACCGGATCTGCTTAAAATCGGTCAGAACCGGTCTAAACCACAGTTCAACCGGTCAATCGGTGAACCGGTACGGTTGGACTGGTTGAGTTTAAAATTACAAAAAAAAAACTTTCTTAAACTCTGGATCCCTAACTCAGCCTCCGTTCTGCGGCCTCTACTCGCGCGACAGTCACGAACTCGCGATTTCTCTTGCCTCGCACTCTCCTCTCCAGCCCTCATCCTTTCGGAATGATTTAGTATTTTAGTAATATAAAATGATGAAATGATTTAGTATTTTAATATTAATAAAGCATACATTTGTTCAAATTTTTTAATGATGTACTAAATATTATACTCAATTTGTGATTTGCGAATATTTTGTTGGGTTATTGTTATTTCAATTTGCTTGAAATTATTTGAGTTATTGACATAAGATATTATTTGTTAAATTTAATTATTAAATATTCATTTTATGTCTAATTATTGTGCCGATGTGTGAATAATATATATCTTAACTATATTTATATTATATTTTATTAGTTTTTTTAATTTTTACTTCATCCCAGTTCGACTCCGGTTTGACTATTGAATTTTGAACCTTTCAATCTACCGGTTTTGAAGCCGGTCCGATTTTCAAAACCTTGTGAACATATTTAAAATTTAAAAAAATATATGAATATATATATATTTCATCAAATATATTTGAACCGAAAAGAAAGAGAGAATGATAAATTTAAAACTATTATTATCAAATAACATCTTAAAAGAGGAACCTATTTGCAAATATTACTGTATAATTATAGCTAGAATCATTACTTTGCCAAAGTTTATCTCCAACTCCTCTCTCAGACTACAAAGGGCCGACGTAAAAATATCTAGCTCGCTTTCGTGTCGGGTACCTCTTCTCCTCGGGAAAATGGCTGCGGCCCTGCTCGGCAACCTCGCCCTCCTCCCAGACTCCTCTGTGCCGCCGAGGAAGCGGGACCCGACCGCAGCAGTGGCGTCGACGGCTTCAGCCGATCGGCGCCGTCCGGAAGCGGCAGCTCCCCGGAACCCCAACCGCTTTCTTTCATGCTCCCTCAGTGCCGGAGGCGATGTTTCCCGGCCACCAACGCCGCCGCCTCCACTTCACCGCCGAAGGAGGGGAAGACTGGGCCCTGCGGCGACCTCACCCTCATCCTCATCCGGCGGCGACGACGACTGGGAGCAGGAGCTCCGAAATCGGCTCAAAGAGCTGGAGGAGATGAAAGAGCTTGAGAAGCGCGCAGAAGAGCTGCAGAGTCGCAGAGCCGCCATCGAGGCGGAGGGCGAGAAAGACGAGAGCGAGGAGGAGAAGCGCGAACGAGTCCGGCGGGAGCTCGAAAAGGTCGGTCTCCTCTTCATTTCATTGAGGAATGGAATGCGTTGATTGTGTGGCTCGTTCGGGAAGGGAGATTTGATTGGCTTTGTTTGCTGTTTTCGTTGCACTTATCGCAAGAGTAGCTGGCCAAGGAACAGGCGCAGAGGAGGGAGACGGCGAAGTTAATGTTTGAATTGGGACAGAAGGCATATGGAAAGGGAATGTATGCTAGGGCCATTGAGTTTCTGGAAGCAGCTCTCACCATCATTCCGAGGCCAACATTTTTTGGTGGCGAGGTAATTGCGCCAACACTTCTTTAGTTCAAGATGCATCCATCAGATTGCGTCCAGTGACTATTAGCATACTATTTCTGACTTGTATAGATAAAACTACAAGAAGTATATCATGTCACATCCTCCTTGAGAATGTTATAAAAATCAGAAGGGAAAGGCATACTTCCTCCCCAATCAAAATCACCTTTATAACAATTTGCAAATATTATTTAAACAAGTCATCATAATAAACAATGATCTTCTCGAAATAGCATGACATAATCACAATAACACTGAACCAAAGGGCCCCTTTGATAAAACAAATTCAGATAGAACAGAACTATTAGAAGCAGCCCAATCAACACAGTAAACTTTGTCATGTGTAATAGAACTTAATGCTGGTGATAAAAAGAGAACCACCACATTGAGAATTCATTTGCAGCACTTACGCATTATTTGGAAGACAAGGCCTTTTAGTATCAAATACCTTTTGCCATTTAAGAGAGAGAGCCCTTGGTGGAAGTTTTTGTTCTCAACTGTCATCCAACATGTTCCTTGCCTTCAGGGCTCTATAATCAACAATGGCTGCAATTTGCTCAAAGTAAGAACTACGACGACGACTATTAAGAAGCAAAATGAACTTTTAAGATACAAGAATAAGATTATACCATGTCAACACTGACTGGTTTGCCATCCTCAACAAGTATATCTACTACTGTACCCGATTGGTCAGCCTATCGATACAGAAGATTAATAGTCATACTTATGATCATCATTAAACTATTAATCAAGTATTCGGCATCAGATTAACAAAACATGTCCATAGCTTATCTTGTTTTGTCTCTATTGATATGCTATCTGCCATCTTTAATGGTATAAGGAAAACAAACAAGCAAATAATCGATCATTATTACAATCATAAATGGACTATGCAACAAAAACAAAAAATAAACAAGTAATGGTTTACCCAAAAATTACAATCAATCTCTTATGTACTTTTCAAATAACTAAAGATCTCAACTGCGCTATTACTTTTTTGATACTCATTATGTGTTATAGGATAGTGATTTTGGGAAGAGAATTGGAGATACTAAAGTTTATCATTGATGATTAGGTCATACTTTTTTATCTTAAAGTTATGTTGCTCGTCATCTTTAAATATGTTTCTGTTAATGAATACTAGTATCAATATGACCTTTATAAACTTGCTAGGCACCATATGGTGTTGTTTCCAAGCTCTTCAATAAAATCCTTAAAGCCTTTTGGGCTTCGAATTTGTTTCAAGGATCATCTGTTTTATTTCTATCTGTATCAAAGCCAAATCCAAGTAAGAATTACTTTGTTCATTTGTTACCATATGGGTTGTTTAAGTTGGTAGGAGTTTCAGTTAGGTTTTCTGTAAACTGGACTGACTAAAGGAATCATAAGGATAATGATGCTGATGATATAGTAATCATGGTTAAATCTTATTTGTAGTCTCTAGAAGAGACTTACTATAATTCATCTTGTATTTCAGATCCAAATTTGGCTTGCAATGGCATATGAGGCCAACAACCGGCACAGGGATTGTATTGCTTTGTATCAACAGTTAGAAAAGAAGCACCCTAGTGCTAGCATCAGACGCCAGGCTGCTGAGCTTCGATATATTTTGCAGGCTCCAAAGCTCAAAATATCAAAGGATGAAATGGTTACAATACCACTTATTGGCTCTAGTTATGACAGGTATGTGCAGTTATATGGACTGCAATGATGTTCGTCTTGTAAGTAAAGACTAATTTAATTGACATTTATCGTGCAACTTGGACTTGGTAGAATCATTAGAATTTTTCAAACTTCAGTGAAACCATTTGCCCAGTGTTCAAGAGAAGAAGGAACACGAAATCAAATGATGGCTACTTGTAAGGAAGTAGTGAAGTAAGTTGAAGTTGGCATTCGATGCTGCTGTTAATAAAAGTTCATAAATTAACAAGGAACATCTTTATTTTCATGTTCATTTCTATAGTAACTAGAATCGTTCATAAAGTTTTTGATATCAATATCTGATGTTTATATCAAACTTTCAAATTTCAATAAAATGGTTTGGTTGCCTAAATGGAATTAAGTTTGGTGGCATAATATTCTTAGGATTGATGTGGTTGTGATGCATATGTTGAGTGGTATGGAGATGAAAGCCGAGGCAGCTAGTAGAGTCTCCTAGGTCAACCTTGAGGAGCCAAAGATTGCCTCAAGGCTTGATAGCACGACCTCAACACCTCCTAACGATGGGTTGTAATCCCAATGATGGAAACCACGACGTTGCACTTTGGCATAGAATCCAAGGTCTAAAGGGTCCAAGATATGGGTTGGAGATTGGAAATCAACCTCTACATCAAGACTTGAGGTCATAGCCTTGAGGTCAAAGTCTGTTGACAATTCAAGAAAAACAAGCCTCGACTTTAACGCAACTTGAATTGGGAGAACTAAGGTCTCAACTTTCGAGGATAACTATGGTTGAAAGAGTAATACAAAGGATAACTTTTGTTGATAGAAGTTGTGGACCCAAGCAATTGTCACTCAAAATTGAAAGATGTGCTGCACAAAGGAACAAACCTGGAGGATTCCAATGTGTCAAAGGTAAGGCTCACTGAACATGCTCGGGACAAAGTGTTAGCTTGTTTCCCAGACTACTATTTTGTCATTTCCCCCGCACATCCTTTCCCATACAAGCATGAGAGTTCCATGTAAAGCCAAATTAAGTGAAATTATTGGAATTGATGAAACTTGGACACTTTCTCTTTTTCTTCCTTATCTTCCGATGAGCGAGTTACAGAGTAAAGAGAGAGAGAGAGAGAGAGTGTGTGTGTGAGAGTGAGGGAGGGAGGGGTAAACCAGAACCCAAAGCTGACCTATAACTTAAAATAGGTTGACCCGACCTGGGAAATTTTGGTTGGGCTGCATCAAGTTATCGGGTTAGGTCCAACCAACCTTGTCTCTTAATGTTGCCAAATGATATGGTAGAGTATGATCATTTGGGAAGTCCTTTTGAGGACAACTCCCATGCAATTCTTGTGAAAGCTAGAGAAGCATCTATGTGTAAAGCACCGTATCCATGTAATTGCTTGCGACCTAGGCTTCACCATCCGTTCCAAGTTTAGAGACTTAGGTTGTCACTTCCCGATCAAACAGCTGACAAAAGGGATGAGCAAAAGAGGATCAATTCTATTAAGGACAGGCCGTTGTATTCATTACCAAGAAAACTTTAGAGTAGAAGCGAGCTTCAACACTCCCCAAGACAACCGAACCACCATGGTGAGGAGGTTCAAGAGCATCCAACACAAAGTGACTTATATGAATTTATTTGTCACATTTCTGGTAGAAAGGATATGCTCATATTCATTATAGTTTTACCTCTTATGTTATATGTGATGAACTGAACTGTCATCATGGCTACTTGCTAGATATGCTGGAACTTGGACTGGCAAATACAAAGATAGAGATCAGAGAAGAAAAACTGGGAGCACCGCCGACCAGCTGCCGCCTTCAAGGGATTTCTTTGGTGACTTCATGCTCTGGCGGCCACCAGTCGGGTTGGAGAAGAGTCCTGCTTTCTGGGTTGTGGTTGCTCTTTGGGCGGGTTTATTAGGAACCGCTGTTCTTCTGCAAAGATAATTAAGCATTCTGCAATCAACCATGGCAAAACTCATGAACTCCATTTCTGTGCTTGCTCCATTCTGCAATCAACCTAATGTTGTATAATTATGTTTGAAGTAGCTTGTGAGCATATCTGCACTTTTTACCTTTTTGAAGGAAAGATTTATAGATGTTGATAATGTACTTGAGAATTGAAAATACATGTATATATTGGCTCTGTTAAATTGTGCTTTGAACTTTGAAGATAAAATCAGCAGTTTTTAATTGTTGGTTACCAATTATTCTCATTTCAAAAAAGAAAATAAACACTACTATTCTGAAAACTTATTTGTGGTGCTGTTTGTTTTCATCATTTTAAAGTAATCTGGTTAATTCTAAATTTACATATTACATTATCTATAAAATTAATATTAAAAATTAATTATATTTTATATTATATATATAATTAAAAATAAAAAATTAATTTTATTTCACATTTTATATACGTGTTAAAATAATAATTAATTTTATATTATATTATTTATAATTTTTAATAAAAATATTTTATTTAAATTTAATTTTAATTTTGTTAAAAATAAATTTTACAAACAAATAAGTCTAAAGTTATGATTATCATTTTCAAGGTAAATTATATTCATGCTTGCGAGATTGGGAGAGCATTATCAATGGATTTTAGTTTTTAAAAAATTTTAATTTGGACTTTTGAGGTTATAAAAACGTTATCGTTTAATTTTAATTAAAATATAATTATTAATTTTTTATTATTATATTATAAGATTATTTATATTTATTAAAATTTTTATTTTTTTAAAATATAAATTTGAAATGTTACTATTTATGTTTTAATTTTAATGTTTTAGAACGAAGAAGGTAAAAAAAAAAAGGAGAAATTGAATTTTAAATTTTTGATAAATTTTAAAAAAATGATAAAAATATAAAAGTATAATAATTTTTTAAAATATGTAAATAATATATTTTAATTAAAATTGATTAAATTTTATGTTTTTCATTGATCAGTGAAAAAAGCGAAGAGTTTTTACAATTTTAGAAATAAAATTTTAATTTTTTTAAAAATTAAAATTAATTTATAATGCTCTATCGATCTCTGAGGCTCGGATGTAATTTACTTCAACTTTTATTTGAGTTTTATTTGGGATGCATTTCATTTATGCTTCTTGTTTTGTGTTTGGTTTATTGCTATCATCTTATAAACCATAGCAGCTTGTGTTCTCAGTTTGGCTAATAGCTCAATTTAATTTTATCATAAAAATAAATTTATTTTGACATATATATATATAAATATAATAAAAAATAAAATTAACCATCTTAAAAATTTATAGAATATGAAATAAATTAGATTATTTTACATTTAAAATCTATCCATTTGTGGAACAAATATTGTATAGTTGCGGAAATTGAACAAAAACTGTTGGCAATGAGCACATAAAGATCATTAGTTACCTAAAATTACAACTGTAATTTTCTACAACAATCAACTTTATTCACTCAATAGAAGAACTTTTATGAATTATTTGGTGCTTATATAAACCTCACTTTATTATCGGTCAAACCCTGAGCTCGCTTTTTTTACTGTAAAACTTAAGGCTTCGTGCTATGTATTTAGTTCATTCGTAGCACTTTTAACACTATCAAGCAGCTCAATTAGGTTAAAAACTCGTGAAACAGTTCTGTTTGGTAATAAAAAAAAAGAAAATTTAATTGGAATTTTTAGTCATTTTTGAAAAATGTGTATAATGTGAAATAAAGTAAGTTAGTTATATTAAAATTTGTGTAGGATATGAAATAAAGTTGATTGATTTATTGTGAATTGTGTTGGATGTGAAATAAAGTGATTGTTTAATGTTGAAATTTGTGTGTGATGAGATATAAAATAATTTTTTAAATTTTTTTAAAATAAAATTAAGATTTTGATCATGGCTAATTTTAGCCATGATTTTTAGTCCATTGCCAAACAGAGCCATTGTTCAATTTTTTCTTCTTTTTTTACTATTTTTTCAGTGCTTATTTGGAAGTCATACCTATATGTAGGGCTATTACCGATCGATTTCGAGCTGAGCTAATACCAGCTCGAAATCGGATTGATCACATTTCGATCGACTCGAGCTCGATTGGGTTCGACTTCGAGCCAATTTCGATTCATTTTCGAGCAGGCTCGAAAATGAAATAAATTTCAATTTTTTTTATCCAATCTCGAGCTGAGTAAGCTCAACTCGATCCGGCTAGAGATCGGCTCAGTTTATAATATATATATATATATATATATAT
>JAEMOT010001512.1:331716-382237 GCA_019297695.1 Apostasia ramifera | reverse complement strand
TATATTATATAACATAAATATATTATATTTAATATATATTATGTTGAACCTCTTAATTTTGATGAATATAATTAATTTAGCATTATGGACTAATCATCTTATTAAGTATATTTTCAGTTCATTTATGTCATAATTAAGGTGAATGTCCAAGTTCAAGTTCAAGAAAAGAAGTATATTATTTGGTTCTCTTTCTTTTTTAGGACTTAATTGTAAGCATGCATGTTTTTGCCAAGGATTTAACTTGTACTCAATCTTAGTCAGCCTAAGGTCTATCCATTCTTTGTTATTCCTTGCTGAAAAATTCATTTCCTCAGCTGCAGGAAAAACCGATCGATTTCCAAAATTGATCGGATTTCTCTGGACTGACTCAAACTCAGCAGCCCAGCTGACCGTTTGGCCTATCCAGATCTCCAAAAATTGAGAATATCTTATTTCCACTATCTTGTTCCTTGCAGCCCACTTTAAAAATACATTTTAACTTGAAACATCCCTAAAAAACTATTTCTTTACTCATTGATCATTTTAAAATGAAAAATTATTTGCACTTCCTTTTTCACTTGTTCATTCCAGTAGTCCTTGAGCGTCATGCTGAATATTTTGTCCACCTAAACTCATTAAATTTGTCATAATCTATCTCAGGTGGCATTTTCTCTTTGTTTTAACCCTTGGGTGAAAATTTGGGTATTTTTAGCCTTTTGCTAAAAACAAAACCCTCCAGCATGCTTGTTTATGGAAATGGACAAACTATTATTCTATGCTTTTCATCAGCCTCCTTTCCCAAGTTTATTCTTTAGTATTTCCCTTGTTCCAAGCATGGTTGGACTTAATCATTATCTTTAAAATATAAAATCTGCTGAACCCAATCTGTCTCCAACATTCCAATGGACACTTCATCACCCTGGAAAGTCCAAAATGTCCTCTGCTTGCTATTTTCTCATTAGTCCACTTGTATGGCATGTCAAAATAATTGTCTACAATTGGCTAATTCAAATAAAAGGGCAAATATATCAAACCTCATGCTTATCACCTGCTGCAGGAAAATAAAAGCATTCATTTCCTGCTGTTCTAAAAATTTCTTCCTGCTCGAAAATCTTCCAAGTTCTCCTTCAAACTTCTACTTGCAAACAAGCTTCCTCAAGGAGAAACAAAAGGAAGAAAAAGTGCTGCATTTTTCACTGTTCTTAAGCCAAGACCAGTAATTCTTACTGTTCACATTCCTTTTTGGCTTTTCGGTTTTGTCGCAGCTTCAAGTTTTTCATAATCTGAACCTTCACTGTTTTGTTTTTGTTGAAATATAAAAGCAAGACTGTGTAGCTAAAAGTTTCATATCTTAAAGCTTGCTTTTTCCTGAATATTTTGAGGTACTTTTTTTTTTTTTTACCCCAAGATTACAAAATTTAATCTTGGACTTCTACGAGTTTTCACCCTTGGCAAAGTTGCTGTATGCATAGAGTTCTTCACTATAATTTATTTTTTTGTGCTTAAGTTGTAATTGAGCTAGCAAAGCTAGCAAAATCTTGTACCCTTCTCTATTTTTTCTGTAGTTATTTTTGTAGGTTTGCTCGGCTTTGGTACCTGTAAAAAGCCGTTGTGTGTAGGTTTTCTTGGCTTTGGTTCCTGTATAAAGCCATAGGATTGTATTGAGTTTTTCGGCTTTGGTTCCTGTAAAAAGTCGGGGAGATTTAGTGGAAATTCTCATTTGAGGAGCGTGGGGAGTGGACTAGGCGGTAAGCCGAACCACTATAAATTTGTTATGTTCTTTTCATTTTTGCTCTTAAACTCTTGAACCAAAGTGATATAACATATTTAAATTTAAGTATTTTAAATTTATATAAAACCTGAAATACTTTTATTCAAAACAGATATATGAATAGTAAACTCTAAATTTATTATTTCTGGTCTCTTTTGGATTCATTTCTGCACTGCTCTGTGAACATTGGTCAATTCCCAAAATCGACCGGATTGTTCTGGAAAAATTTTCTGCACTGCTCTGTGAACTTGGTCAATTCTCAAAATCGACCGAACTTGGTCATTTTGACAAACTTGAGTATACTACTTCTTATTTTTCTCTTTTCTAAATTAAAAGAAATCATCTTAATATTTTTTTTTAATCTCAATTCACCTCCCTCTTGGGAAGTTTCTGGGTCAACATATTATATACACTATATATAAAATATATTTTAATTCGAGCCGATTTCGAGCTGCATCAAGCCGAGCCTACCCCTGCTCAAAATCTGCTCGAAATTATTACCGAGCTGAACTTTTGGCTCGTTAGTCGGCTTATTTAAATTGACTCGATTTCGATTCGATTTTCGATCTTCGATTCATATTAACTCCCTTACCTATATAGAGCTAATTAGTAAAATCTCAAAGACTTCATGAGTTTAGATTTTCACCATTCATCTGTTAATATAAATTGAGTAAACTGGAATACAATTGCCTTTAGGCTCAGTTTTGAATGGCTAGGCCACGATGTTGACTTGTTAACTGCGGATTTGATTTTTAAGCCACATAGACAATAGAGATGTGTAAGCATTTTTTTAGTAAACATTTCTGTTTGGTTGGAGGCCATTTTGGTCATGATCATGGCCAAAATAGCCTCTAACTATTTTATTAAATAATTTTTTCATTTTTCATTCTCAATACATAAATTTTAATATAAAAAATTTACTTTATATTATATTTATATAATTTTTAATACATTATACTTAATTTTTATTATTATTATTTTTAATAAAATGGTTGGAGGCTATTTTGGCCATGACTTGGCCTCCAACCAAACAGAGCTTTTAGCCAGTTTTTATGATGTTAACTTGTGCCCCAATCTATGGCTATTAATGAGTCGCGTCCCACCTTAAACTTGAATTTTGAGTTCGAGATAAATTTGTAGATTAAAATTTTAAATTCAAGATTTCTTGTTTTATTAAATAACAAGTCAAGCAAAATATTCAAAACTCAAAACTCCACTCAAGACTCTCTCAGAATTTTGTGAATTTTTAAATATAATTATTTTAAAAATATTTTTAATTGCGTATTATTATTTATAAAATTTTAATATTAGAATAAATTTATTTCAGGTGTTTATGTTTTCATTTTAATTAAGAAATAGAGAGAAGGCTTGAAATGTTTTTTTTTAACTTATAAAAAAAAATCTACAAATAGAGAAAAAGGAAACGGCGTCGCTCCTCAAATCAAGAGAGAGAAGGAAAAACCTAGCTTCAACCCTCGCCCTCGGTTACTGGCGGCGGAGAGACGCAGAGACGCAGAGACGCTTTACAGGAACGAAGATGAATCCTTTCGACCTTCGATATGGCGATCGAAACTCGTACAGGGAGAGGAGGAGGTCTTACCGTGATCCCTTCGCTCTTCTTGCAATTTTTTTTTTAATTTAATTACTTTCATTCGTGGAATCAATCATATACTCTCCAGATTGGTTGTTGTAAATTCTTATTTTCTGATGTATAACGACAGCGATTTGCCTCTTCCGCCGCTTCTTGGCTCTCAGCCTTTGAATCCTGCTGGAGCATTTTACCCTCCTCCCTCCCAAGCTTTCGCCGGCACCGCGTTACCCGCTTCCCACCCTTCCCAATTCCTGCCTCATCATGGTGATGGTGCCAGCCGAGGAAGAGGAGGGAGGTTGCATTCCGGGGCGGGAGGCGGCAGGGGTCTAGAACTTGCCGGTCGAGGGAGAGGTGAGAGAGGAAGGGGGTTTGAAGGTGGCCGGGGAAGAGGTGGGAGGAACATCGGTGGTCGCGGTGGCGGTAGGTTCATTGGTGAAAGGAGGGATTTTGGCAAGCCTAGGGATGATCTGGATAACATTGTGCTTCCCAAGCAGCATTTTCATGGCCTCATCCCTTTCGAGAAGAACTTCTATGCTGAGAACCCTTCAGTTCAGGCCCTGTCGGAGCAGGATGTGGTGCTCTACCGCCAGGGACGTGATATTAGGGTTGAAGGACGTGACATTCCCAAGCCCGTCAGGTCCTTCCACGAAGCTAACTTTCCCGGTACGGTTCCACTTGTGCTTGTCATTATATGTTAGCACAACATCTCCTGCATCTACTCTGTTATGGATGAATATTCAATCCTTTGGTTTTTTTTAATGAATCATAGGTGTATTATATTATATCGTAACAGTGTATTTATGATGATATCTTGCTTAATGTAGCTGATGTTTAATGTTTAGCACAACAGAGGCATCATGATTTATTTGTTGAGGATGTCATTGTAATATAATTAAGGAAGTTGAAGTAGAAATATATGATAGATTAGCTGCCCTCTAAAGCCAAAAAGTTAGTTCACGGACACTTTTATGCATTTGGAAACATCTGGAGGAATTATTAAGAAGGCAATTAGTTTTAGATGCAAATGAAACCCAACATCCTTGTCAACTTGAATACTTATTTATTGTTTATCTGTTGTGTTATTTGTCATTTAGCTGGTCTCATGCTTTTGTTGAATCTTTAAAATTATTGGAGGATTTTCATACATGATGAGAGAAATATGGGAATTACATATTGAACATGCGATTTACCTATTGCTGACAAGTGCACCCCGAAAGTGTTATGCCTAACACACCTCTGTTAATTGCAATTCACTAAAGTTAATACGAGTTAAAAATTGATTTGAATTCAATTGTCCATTACAATTAACATGAGTTTGATTGGATCAAATCTGATTTTCCATGTTTTTTAAAGAAAAGGGCTCATCTTCCCAACGAGTGACAAGCGAAGGTGAGGGCTCAGGCATTTTGAAATACTTTAGGATCTAATGTGGGGTTGTTGTTGGGGAGGGGGATTGCTCATGCCATTGTAATTAGTCTTTTTAGATTATTTTCAGCCCTCTCTCCTGATTTTTAAAAGTACTCATATTTTTTAACACAAGTTCAGATTTGTAGGTTGCTTCCACGAGGTGAACTAATTCTGTAGAGGTTTATACATTCTTTGGTATAGTATTTTTTCCACCATCTCATTAAATGCTATTTTAAAAGATAAAACTTCTGGCCAATATGATATTTTGAAATCCTTGTTCGTTATGTATGTTTGCTAACCATATATTGATTATTCAAAATTGTTCACTTCTAGTTTTTATTTATAAGTCATTGTTGTTTTTCTTTTACTTTTGGACCTGGCAGGTTTCTGTCTCCAAGTGATAGAGAAATGTGGGTATGTTGAACCAACGCCCATTCAGTCTCAAGGTTGGCCAATGGCTTTAAAGGGGAGAGATTTAGTTGGTATTGCAGAAACTGGTTCTGGGAAAACTTTGGCTTATCTTTTACCTGCATTGGTTCATGTTAAGGCTCAGCCACCGTTGGGTTAGTTTTCATGTTTTCATATATGATTGGTGATACATTCATATAATTGTATTGCTCAGACATGTAACTCTGATAATATTCTTGCATGTCACAGCTAGTGGTGAAGGTCCAATCGTTTTGGTTCTTGCACCGACAAGAGAATTAGCTGTCCAGATCCAAGAAGAAGCTGCGAAGTTTGGTTTACGCTCAAACGTTAGAAGCACATGTATATATGGAGGAGCACCTAAAGGACCTCAAATTCGTGATCTTAAAAGAGGTTTTTATTTTGATTTTACTACTCTACTACTTTCATTTTGTGACATTTTCTTCTTTATGTATTTGCATCGCAAATCTGAGATTTAAACAAGTATCGGTTCATTTATTTTTTATGTAGGAGTTGAAATTGTAATTGCAACGCCAGGTCGACTAATTGACATGCTGGAAGCTTGTCATACAAATTTGCGTAGAGTAACCTACCTTGTATTGGATGAGGCAGATCGCATGTTAGACATGGGATTTGAACCTCAGATAAGAAAGATTATCTCACAGGTACAAATTGACTTGCCATTTTTTTATGTTAGTACGTTTGAACCAAGTCAAGGTGGAGTGATTTTGACTCCAATTCAAAAAGTTTCTATGAATCAAGTTTAGTTTATTCGAGCTGAATTTATATGAACTTCGTAAATATAATTCATATGATTCAAAGTTCATATGTTTTTGTATATATTCCGCATACACTTTCTAGCATATGTGTCTGAATATGCATGATTCGAGCTAGTCTTCCAAGTTCAAGTGTTTCAATTCGAGTCACAAGCAAGTCTATTTTCAATTAAATAAATTTCAAGTGACAAATAAAACTTGTTTCTTGTTTCTAATGGCCAGCCCCAGTCATTAGTTTTTTCCTTCTTATGGATGCGTTTGCAAAGTAACCTTGAAGTAAACAATATGCAATTAACGTTGATCTAGTTTCAGTTGGGTCTGGATCTGCAAAGTATTTAATTTGCTGGATATTTAGGTTCTTTATGCAAGTGTTGTCTTAATGACCAAGAATTTGGTTCTTATAAGTTATTCATATTGTATTTATTTACATGTTTAATGTAATGGTGACAGCTCAATGCAATAACAGCGAAATTTTACACTTGTCAGCTTTACTTTTATTCCCGATGTATACCAATCCTATGTTTTGCACAAACTAGCTTGAATATTTTCTGTGCGTGTTTAATTGCCTTAATTTGACATTTTTTCAACTTATTTACAATATTATTTAGGAATGCAGTATGTTTGGTTCTTCATGTTATAAGAACAATGTTTTTCTTTGCAGCAGTTAATGATCAAATATATGTCTCAAATGGAATACTTGTCCAATTGTGCATCTTTCATGCATTTAAGATATTAAAAACGCCTCAATTTTACTTTACATGTCAATGTAATAGGATAGAGTTTCTCATTTTTGTTGAAGTTTCCGGAATATCTTACCATTATTGATGGTGTTGGAGATTCAAGCTACGTGTAATAATAACTTGCTCCGCACAATTGTTTGCAAGCATATTATTAGTACATTTATTCAGCCAGTATCATGACATGACGCATTTGGAAAAGTTTATTGACGTGTTTACTAGAAAATAGCACGCATTAGCTTTTTTGGGGAACATCAAGACTGGGAATTGTTAAAATGAATGAGTTTCACTTTGAGAATGGCCCTTATTATGAACAAATTCAAGAGCTATAATTAGCGTGTATGTAGTTTCAGGTGTATAAACTGCACCTTTTTTCAGGCAATGCCTTCTAGAGGAATTTAAGGCAAGCTTCAAGGTTTGAAGGACATATGATCAGATCCCTTGCTTTGGTTGAATCAGAAGGTTAGCTGGTCTTTATTCATATGTTGAGTTGGTAAAGTAGATAAGCTACATAGGAAACGTGGAACATTTTATTATGCATTGGAGTAAGAAAGTTTAAACAAAGGGTTTGATAGTACTAACAGGAATCCATAGCGTGTGTTCATGGATTATCTTAGAAAAATTCAACTAGCCCATGTCACCTGGTTAGAGAACTTTGGTGGATGGATGAAGAACAAACCCTTTCCTTTTTTTTTTGTGTGCCAGCATTCACCCAGTGATTCCCCGCTTAATTTGTTTCTTAGATAATCGGATTTCAATATAAAGTTTGAGAAATGCTAACTATTGCCATGCCAATTCTTCAGCTTACCCAACCATTTGAGTGCTTCTAAAGCTCTAAAGCACAAGTATGATACAACAATATGGATATAATACGATATAGTGATACGACAAACTTAAAGTAGGATATAAATGCGTTAAAATACGACAATTATATATATGTGCGTGTTATTCTTATATTTAAAATGTAGCTCATATGGTTGACCATGGTTGACCATGATGACCTATGGTTGACCATGTGCATATTACAGTTGGATTACACCAAGGCTCGGCCTTAAATCCGTATTTTTTTGCTTTAATTATGGAAGTCCTGACTGGACATATTCAAGATGAGGTGCCTTGGTGTATATTCTTCGCAGATGTTGTTCTTATTGAGAAAATTAAAGAGGGAGCTAAAGTGAAACTCGGGCTTTGGAGGAATGTTCTAGAATCTAAGGGTTTTTATCTCAGTAGATCAAAAATTGAATATATGGAGTGCACATTTAGTCAAGAAAGAAATACTTATATTGGAGATGTAACAATTGGTGATCAAATTGTTAAGAAAAATGAGCGCTTTAGATATCTTGGATCAATCATACAAAATGATGGTGAAATAGATAATGATGTTATTAGCAGGATTTAAGCAGGATGGGTAAAATGGAGAAATGCCTCTGGTGTGTTGTGCGATAGAAAAATCTCATTCAGAATCAAGGGTAAATTTTATAAAACTGTAGTAAGACCAACGATGATATATGGTGCTGAATGCTGGCCCGCAAAGAGGAAACATACAAATAAAATAAATGTTGCAGAAATGAGGATGCTAAGGTGGATATGTGGATATACACGAAAGGATTGAATGAAAAATGAGTATATCCGAAAGAAAGTTGATGTTGCACCAATTGAGGATAAACTTAGAGAAAGTCGACTTAGATGGTTTGGACATATAAATCGTAGGTCGATTGAAGCTCCAGTTAGAAAAATTGAGTTATTAGATTTTGCCAATGTACAAAGAGGAAGAGAGAGACCAAAGAAGACATGACAAGAAACTATAAGGAGTGATCGTAGTTACTTAGACTTAGATAAGAATTTAGTAACTGATAGAGCGCAATAGAAATAAAGGATTCATGTTCCCGATCCCACCTAGTGGGATTAAGGCTTAGTTGTTGTTGTTGTTGTTGTAGAGTTCCATATGATATTCTGTAATTTGTAGTAATTTGTAATCTGGAAATGTGGGTTACCTGTGTTTACCTTATTGTCGTTGGAAATATTTCTTGCAAATTCATTTGTGATACATTCCCCGTTTAATATTGTACTTGAGTGCTTAACTGTTGCCTACGCCTTCAATATGATAACTTCTGATTGTATATGTTGTAATTGAATGAGCTTGAATATGGATATGGTAATGGTAATTGCAGATTCGTCCCGACAGGCAGACATTATACTGGAGTGCGACATGGCCAAGAGAAGTGGAAGCTTTGGCACGACAGTTTTTACATAATCCTTACAAGGTACACTATTAAATATTTATGCAGGATAGGTATGATTTTGTTTTATATGAGGGGATTGTGTATTTTAAAACTTTACATGTTTGAATTAAACTGAAACTGCAGGTTATCATTGGATCTCCTGATTTGAAAGCCAACCAATCAATAAATCAAATTATAGAGGTTATGTCGGATCATGAAAAATACCCCAGGTGAGTCCATGAGGTTGAAAAGTAGGTATTAGTATATATCCTGAAGATCCACATATCAGAATATATCATAGAATGACATGTTCGTGCTATTATGTTTTTTGTTTTTTTTGTCCCGTTTATTGCAAAATTCAAAGAAATGACCCTCTTCTGTAGGTTGGTGAAATTATTGGGCGAGTTGATGGATGGAAGTCGTATTCTTGTTTTTCTTGAAACAAAGAAAGGTTGTGACAAGGTTACACGACAACTAAGGATGGATGGATGGCCAGCTTTGTCCATTCATGGTGATAAAGCTCAAGCTGAAAGAGATTGGGTTCTTGCCGAATTCAAGAGTGGAAAGAGTCCTATAATGACTGCCACTGATGTAGCAGCCCGTGGTCTTGGTAGGGCTGCTTTGTGTTAAGAGTATTAGGATCTCTATCATTTGTTTGAAATGCTGAGGATAGTCGGCAGGCTGCTGGCCAGTTTCAGGATTAAGTGGTGGGTTGGTGGTGGTGTGTAACGAGGTTCCATCTTTTTCAAGGTAGTAAACTTGTTCTACTTGTTTACCTCATATGAGTGTAAGCACTGGCAGTGTTACCAGAGCACGATGTGGTTTTTTGTGCTCAGCACTTAGCTCAACAAAACACAATATAATTAGTGTCTTGAATTTTGATTTCTAACTTTCTTATATTCATGTGATTTAAAACTGGTTCTTTACCTGTTTAAAAAAAAAACAAATTCTTTTCACTGGTTGTAAGGGGATCGTTGGTGATACTGTTGAACTTGTAGTTTGCGTATTCAACTTAAACTTGTCATTCTTAATTTGACCATGATTTCAAATTGGTTGGTTGAAGGGGTGCTTTTTGGCTATACTAAACCAGATGTGGGTCGCCAAATTAACTGAGTCAGAGTATCTATCAATCTGTTAAGTGATCTGTGTGATGCTGTTAGACTGCTGCTATGAAGGCAGAAATGTCAGCTGTATTGCTTCAGTTACTATAATAGTGATTCAACATGTTTTAGGTTATCAATAGGTTCATTTTGTAATGTTGGCAGCTACCTTCTTGTTAGTTTGTTAATGTAACCTTAATTGTATTTTGATAATTAGCATTATTATGAATTGTTTGGAATAGTTGATCCTAAGTACTGTTCTTGTGTAATGTTTGGCGCCTATGAAGTGTAACATCTGGGAGAGCATACTTGAGGTTGTGTGGTTATGTTCATTGGACAATTGCTGACCTTTAAAGGCCGCCCCTTGAAAGTAATTTAACTGAGTTCAAGTCTTGATGGTAAAAAGAGAGGGAGGTGGGGAAAGGGGAGGTCAAAAATTAAAAGTGACTTGAGATAGTCTTTACGCATCTTCTTGACTCACTTTTAATCACATAGATTGTTTTATGTAGAACTGTATGGAGAAGAGAAATCTATGCAGCCGGCTCTAATTAGTTTGAGAGTAAGCTTATCAATGTTTCTGTTGTTTAGTCTTCTTTTTACCCTAATTGCATGCTATATGCCTTTTTTTACTCAAACCATTCAATGAGTTATATGGTTGACTTTTTGGGTTGCAATTTTATCATAATAGGATGCTTGACACTTGGCCCTTGTGCTGTCGACACTGGTATCACTGCCAATCAACCTACCGACTCTTTTAGAAGTCCTTTATGTAACCTCAAAATGGTATATCGTGTATGCTATGCTGCACGGGCACCTTAATTCACCGGCTATGTTACTGGACATGAAGCACTCTTGTTTATCGAGCCATATATAGTTTCGATAATTTGGATTCTCTGCATTTTAGCAATGTAATGTTTGTTGTGGCAGAATTGGTCGTGTTCTACCACTCATGTAGAGTTGGTTGAGTTCTATCATTCATGTCTAGTTATCATGGCTGTTGAGGTTTCACCACCCATCAAAAGTTATGAAGCTGGTTCAATTCTCTGCAGCCTGTCAATTCAAGAAGCATGATACTCCTGTTTTGTATGTTTAGATTGTTTTATTTATCCTATTCTAATTCAGTTATCTTGAGCTTGAATAAGATTTGATCACAATGCTGTATGCATTGGTGGGATGAACTCACTGGAGCATTCTCATGGACTGTCCCTGCTGGAAAAGTGCAAAAATAGCTTTATGATTTTAAATTATCTGAACTTTCTGAAATGCTTTGTTTGCGTTGTGTGGCAGATGTGAAGGATATAAAGTGTGTCATCAATTATGATTTCCCTTCAAGCCTTGAGGATTATGTTCACAGGATTGGCCGGACCGGCCGTGCAGGAGCAAAAGGAACTGCATTCACATTCTTCACTCATTCAAATGCGAAATATGCGAGGGGTCTTGTGAAGATACTGCAAGAAGCTGGCCAGAGTATCTCCCCCATGCTCGCGGGCATGGCAAAGCCAAGTGGAGCGATGGGTGCTGGTTATTTATTTCACTCTGAGTAGATATTTTTCTTGATTCGAACTACAATTAGTAGTCTTGTATCTTGAACTAATTATGCATTTGCATAATTGCTTATATTCAATCAATTATCAAGCAAGCTTTGAGTTTCGAACACTATCGGTACTGATTCAGCAAATCTGCTGATTTCAGGATCAGGAGGAAGCTTCCGGTTACGAGGACATGGTTTTGGGAACCGAGCTGTGATTTCGGGCTCTAACAGCATCCCTCTTGGTGGGAAAAGGGCTTGGTGAGTGAGCATCATTGAGTCAGCATTAATCTACTGGACTTAGTTTATTCTGGATGCTTTTAAGTAATGAGTAGTGTGGAACATAAAGATTATATTTGGTCCATCTCTTTATTTATGCTTGATTCCATAAGAAGCCCTTCTTCTATAATTGTTCTTTCACCATGCTGCTACTGCTCTGATGGGTTGTGGAAGCCTTATAATTTGGCATTAGTAAGTGATAATTTAGTGTTTTCCACTTTTTAGTATCCTTTTTTTGAGTTATAGATTGTGTAATGCTACTGTTTTACTTTTTGGTATTAGTATATAAACTGGAGAATTTGATGAGAAATTTTCACTCACTAATAAATGGTTTCATTGTATATGTGTGCCCCCATGAGGGGTAGCAATTTCAGGTTAGTGGGTCAAATTTGAGTTAATCTATTTTTTGATTTAATTTATTTAATTTTGATTTGAATTTAATTTATTTATTAAATAGATCAAGTAATCAAGACTTATAATTAACTAACTCAATAAACTACTTCACTTCACCTGAGCTGCAAACCAATTTATTATAAATTTTGAAGTATTAACATTTAATAAATTTAATTCTTTATTTTAATTGAATATAATTATAAAGTTAAAAATATAAAAGATATAATTAAATTATTTAATATGTATTTAATAATTAAAAATTATATAATTTTTTGATAAATGTGTTATTAATAAGTTATAATTGAGTTGATTTATTAATTTGTACTGAGGTCCTCGTAGATGATTAGATACGGGCTGATTTATCTATGACTTGTAGGTTTCATTTGGTTCGAATTTTTTTTTTAAATATGAAAAAAATATTATTTTATTTTTTAAGTTTGATGATAGAGAAATTTATTTTATTATTAGAAAATGTGTAAAATATAAAATATTTTTAATTTTAATATTCGCATTTGTATTAGATGTGAAATAAAATTGATTTTTATAGTTGAAATTTATGTTAGACAAAAAACTCTCCTCGAGCTAACTGAGGCTGTAGAGTTGTACCGGTTAAGTTGAGTCAAGTTTAAAAAAAAAAAGGTTATGGGTTGCGTTAAAAATTGTTAAAAAGGTATTATCCCTAATGTGCGTGTTGTCATGATGTAGGCTTTCTGGCTTGAATGTGAGATGAGAGTAGTTGATTTCTTAGTGCTCTAATATACTTTCTATTTGCAGATGATCAATTAAAAATTTCGTTTTCCTAATTAATTTTGAAGAAAAGTTTTATTTTCTCTAAACATTTGTGGAGAAGTTTTACACTTGTTCATTCTTTTATGTTATGTCATATTAAAATTATATATATATATATGTATAATTTTTGAGTTATAAGTCTAATAAAAAAAATGAAACACTTTTGCCTTTTTATGATTGTGAAATTAAAAAAAAAAAAACACCTGGACGCCTTTTGAAAGACCCAAGAAGGAGACGGTTAGAAGGGGCATGTTTGAAAATTAAAAATAATATAATATTTGATCTACGTTGTGAAATAAAATTAGTATTTTATTAAAAAATTATTAAATATGTGAAATAAAATAATATTTTTTTATATTAAAATTTATTTTTGATGATTTTTTAAACTAGTACCATTTTAGTTCTCGTATCAAACAGTGTATTTACATGGCTGGCCCTTCATCGGAAACTCAAATTCTAATATTGTGGTGAGAGTGGGTCGAGAAACAACCTTACAATGTTTTTTTTGCGCCTTTATTACTGAATCACATGAGCGCTTGTTCTTCCAATGATAAGTGAAGTTATTATATGCCCATCAAACTGCTTCCAAAGTCAAGACAGCTCTAGTCAGCTCCAACCATTCCTCAAGTTATTTAATCCCTCGCCAACTCGCTTAACCACATCTAGCAGGAAGGAACACTAGAATGGGTGGAATAATCCATTGCGGAATATGCTTGCCCAATCACAACAAATATTCGAACCATACTCTACTAGAAGTCTGCTTTTCCCCTCCAGTCATTGCGATTGACGCCAATCTTCCCTCGTGAATAATCAATTTGACCGTTCTACCACATGCACTGCTAGAAGTTAACAGTTTGCTGCCAACTCCGCTACTATCTTAGTCCTTTGTTTACTATAAACAGACAATTCACTTCTATTTAATTCTAAGAGCAAACTATTCAATTTTCTTTTGTCAAATGTTGCTAGAATAGTCTAGCTTCATTCAGACTATCTGCCAACAAAAGCAAACAATCTGGCTTGATCTAGACATCACACCTATTGCTTGGGATAGTCTGTCTCCTACTAAGTCAATACTCTTCATTCATACTTTAGACATATTTTCATTTTTTTCTTTCATTTTGAGTTCATAAATACCATCATAATCTTTTAAGTGTGGTAAAAAAAATTATAATATGTATAGAAAAATAAAAAAATATTATATAAGATATTATTGAAAAAATGTATGTATAAATGCATGCATAATACATTTTAGTTTAAATAAAAACTTATATATAATACATTTTATATGCAAAATAAAAATATAAATAAAATAATAAATTGAAAACTAAGTTAGATTCAATTAAGAAATTAATTTAAAATAAAATAAATTTTAGTTAATTTGAATAAAATTCAACTCAAACTTAAAAACATGGAGTAAACTCGATAGAACTCGACTCGTTATCAGTAGGATCCTGTTTGTTTAACAG
This sequence comes from Apostasia ramifera, assembly GCA_019297695.1. Classification (NCBI taxonomy): domain Eukaryota; kingdom Viridiplantae; phylum Streptophyta; class Magnoliopsida; order Asparagales; family Orchidaceae; genus Apostasia; species Apostasia ramifera. The sequence goes on along the minus strand of JAEMOT010001512.1, from coordinate 367,773 downwards.
TTAAAAATTAATTTGATTTAATTTTAAATAGGCATATTATATCACACATAAAATTTAATATTAAAAATTAACTTTATTTTATGTCTTATACATATTACTAAAATAATAATTAACCTATATCATATCTTTCGTATACCCCAACATAATAACTAGCTTTATATCACATCTCTTACCCATTTTAACATAATAATTAATTTTATTTAATATCATTTGCAATTTTTAATAAAAAAAATATCGGCCGTAGAGTAGAGGAACCAAGAGCCTGTTTGATTGACCGCTTCAAACGGTTTCAAGCGGTATGAAGCCGATTTAATTAAATTAATTAGCCAAACAATTCTGATTCATCCCATAAATCTGAATCCGTTTTAAAAACATGAAACGACTTCAAGGTCACGAAGCCGAAACCATTGAAAAGGTGGTTTCAGACTCGCGATCATTTCTTCTTTTTTCTCAGATTTTTAGAAAAACATATATAAAGATAAATTTGATATTTCTCTCAAAATTAAAATTAATGGATAATTAAATCTGATAAATTCAAAAATTTAAAGAATACTAACAAATCATCTTTTGACTTATAATCACATCCCTTAAATATTTTAAATTTTGATATATATCTTCGTGAGAATTTAAAATTAATAATATTCAAATAAATTATAAAATTTTGAATAATTTTTTTTATTTACTTTTATTATAAAATTTATATATTTTTATTATTTTTGAGATTTTATTGTTAGATGAAATGGTTTTTAAATTAATTTCATCTAAATAAAAATAAATTAAAGTAAATTTAAAATTAATTTTAAATTATTTTTTATTCAAAAAAAAATTAAGTTTGAAATTGCTTAATTTATCTGAACTCATTTCAAATTTGTATTCGATTTTATTTATTTTGAAACTGAACCAGGCCCTGAGGGACTGGAGGTTTTTCCAGCGGAGCAGTGACGCGTGATGAATTCCAGGGCGGCGGAGGCATATGAAGGAATGGTTCCCGTGGATGAAGCCCTTGGCATGGTGCTGCGCGCGGCGGCGTGCCTGCCAGCGATTTCCGTCTCACGCCAAGATGCTCTCGGACTAGTGCTCGCCGAGGATACCCGTGCCCCCGATCCCCTGCCTCCTTATCGCGCGTCCATCAAGGTCACTTTACCGCCAGTTTTTTTTCCTCCTTTCATATTCGGTCTCCGGCCGATTGAATTTTCCTTGCCAAGGTTTTTGAAGACGTTTGTTACTGTTTAGATTCTTTCAATGCATAGTCTGGAATTTATTTTGTTAAATTAATTTTTGTTTCTCTCTACGGATATAATGTTTGGCATTTGGTGGATCTGGTAAATTTAACTTGCTTTGTGGAATGAGTTTTATGGCAAGTTATTGGGAAAGTTTGATTTGGGTTGAGGCCTGCGATGGCAAGATAACTTTAGATTTTACATATTTTTAGGGAATTTTTGACCTGCTGCAGTGATATGAATATGGAGTGGGTTAGAAACTATGAGGATAAGATGTGCAAGCTATTATGGATGATCAAGGTTTTACTAGGTTGAAACATATAATTTAAGGTCTTTGTGTGAGATCAAGATATGTGAGAATCATATTTTTAATTTTTTTTCTTAAGCAAAGTCTATATTGCACATTTTATATCTCTTTTGGTCTAAACAAGTCCAAAATAGGTACAATTCCTCAGTTTTTGTCACATGGTTATGTTCTCTATGAAATTGATGTTATTTTGGCTGGATAACTTAGTATGATTGCAACGATGAAAAGGTTGCCTAAATCTATCTGATGATGATAGTTTATGAACTAGGTCTAGTTATACTTGCAGTTACAGTGAGACTCAGTCAATCGAATCAGATCTTTAAATTAGTTTGCTTAACAACTCATTATGGCTCTTATTTTTGATGACTTTATGAAGGTTTAGTTTTCGTAATATATGATGCTTTGTTCTTTAGCCATGTGTTGAGCTTTTGCTACAACTTAAAACTTTTGCATCATTTATCCCCATTTCTTTGGAGAAATGTTACCTTCAAGTTTCCTGCTTTTTTTCCCCCCACTGCATACGAGATACATGCGTGTAAGGGAGATTTTTGTGAGTGCAGGATGGCTATGCAGTTGTTGCTTCAGATGGACCAGGTGAATATACAATAATTGCTGAATCAAGAGCTGGGAATGATGGTTCCAGTGTTACCGTTACATCTGGAACAGTTGCATATGTGACAACTGGAGGTAATACACTCTATGCTTTTATTTTCATTTTGCACAGAAGGATTTTATCATGAGATTCAAATGAAATTGGCTTTGCCTTCATTCACCATTGTGACTTGGACCTCCCTCACTTTTTTGTACGATTCTCTTGAGGTCGATAATGCATATTCCCAAATTACATTAGGAGTGGCAATTCAAGTTGACAGGTCAACTTGAATTGGACTTAAACCCATTTGTAATTTACGTGAAAGTGAATATTTAATAAAAGGATTGTTCTATAAGGCTCATTCTTAACTCTTTTATTAGTTGGGAGCGTATGGCCTGTTCCATTAATGCCATTAAGAGCAATGTTGGTGGAACAAGGGTTGATGAATTGTGATTGAGCAATAAGGATTTGACATGGACAACTTCAATAATGCTGAGAGCCGAAGGCAATGAGTAGGGAAAGACAACAGAGGCAATTAGTAGTGAAAGGCAGTGGGGAGATGAATGATGATGGAATAAAGAGAGGACAATTTTGCAAGGTTGATAAGTTGTGACTCATTTTTTTTGGTTGACTCGCCTAGGCCTGTCAACGGATCGGGTTCGGGTCGGATTGACTCCGACCCGGATCCAAATCCATATATATCAGATCGGGTTATATATCGAATCGGGTCATGGGCGATCCATATCCTCTCGGGTCGGAAATCGAATCGGTTCGGAACTCGGGTTTACGGATTTAATCCATTTACAATAAAACTAGTTATTTTTAAGTATTTTTCATAATTAAATTTAAAACAATGTTAAATTTATTGGAAATAAAATAAAGAAAAAATATTATATTTTTATAAATTAATTAAATATTTTAGTATAAAAAATAGTATTTGTAATATGTATACATATATATTGTGAAATATAAACTGAGCACTATAAACTAAAATCTATTAATATAATCTGTGAGGATCTTTTATTAATTAATTATAGTGACACTCTTTACTTGTGCCTTCCAATAAAAAGATTATTAGCCATAATGTATCCCTGTATGAACTACAAATTAGATTACATAAACGGATTGGATTTTAAATAGGTCCGGTCAATGGTGATCCATATCCGATCCATTTATTTGTAAACGGATCGGGTCAGTAAAAGGGGCGGATTAACGGGTCAAAAAAAGAATCCATTTGGGAGTTTAATTGGATCGAAACTCGGATCGGATCGGGTCATGATCCGATCCATTGACAGGCCTAGACTCGCCAATGCGAATTCTGGTTAATTTATAAGAGTTAGATTATGAAACCCATGATACCGCCTTTCATAACAATAACGTTAGTTTTATCGACTGAGCTCGAACTAGGGCCCCTACTTTTTCATTATTTATTTTATTTTATTTAGTTTATTTGAGTTGTTTATGTGGTGAGGACAGATGTGTGTGTAGGTGAGATATTATGTATTTTGTATATACAAGTATAGGAAGATTTGATTAGAGCATGCGATTATGAATTGTCTAATCCATTCTGTAGATGTTCAGAGGTTAGCAGCACCGAACAATCCATTAGATGGACAGATTGTTTGATGGACCGTTCGATCTCAGATCGGATACATAAGGCAGAGATTGAGGGCTAGGTTGGCCTTGATCGGACTGTCCATTGTATCAATTAAATGGTCTGATCATGGAAGTTAAACCAACCCATCAAATGCAATGATGCTGTGTGGTTTTGGTTTAAACTGTTATTATTAGACCATCCAATCTTTCAATTAGATTGTCTGATCTTGGGTATAAGATGGGAAGTCTAATCTTAGGTGATTATTGCTGTTTGATCCATATGGATAGTCCATTTGGACTGTCTGATTGATGGACCTTTATAATTAGATGTCCAGATTATTTCTTGTTGTTTATGCTTATTGGAACTTATAAAATGGGAGGTGAAGGTGCTAATGAGAGGTTTTTGGATGATCGCTGATCAAGAATTTTCTAATGGTTTGGAGAGCAATTTTAGAGGATTTAGTACCACTTTAGGTTTTATGTCTGATTTGGCTAACGAGCTTTTTTTTCTAGCTCGATGGTTTATTCAATCTGACCTCAAGTTGGAGTAAGATTTGATCAAGCTAGCCCGAGATAGGATCTTGTTAAAAAATAAAAATATGTCAAGTTTATATTATATTTTTTTTGCATTATATTTTACATTTTGATGTTGTTGCTCATTACTTTGCTGACTCTCCTGCGCCAAGCTACACGTGACCAATGATCAATACCAACTGGTTTTATGCACTCACAACTTTTTTTTAAAAAAATTCATTCATAACAATCAAAAAAAAAAAATCATTCATACTATTGTCCCACATCGCTAGTGGATTGCTTGGTGGGTGAACCTTTCTTGTAAAAGAGAGGATGATGGGCATTAGACTGTGTATTAAATTTTTAAGGATGCTTGTGCAACAACAACCAAGCCTTTAACCACTAGGTGGGGGTATTAATAAAAGAATATTAATCATTCAAACTATTTTGATAAAAATTTAAATAAAACTTTAATTAATTTTTACTTTTCTATCATCCAAAACTCTATTCAAGCTGGATTGAATTCGATTCAATTTGCTCCGAGTTGGCTCGAAATTGAAATTATCAAGTTTCAATCCAATTTGAAGACATTGAAATTTGATTCAATTTGATCTTGTGTTGGCACTGGCTCGACTCGATGCAAATCATTAGCCTATTTGCATCACCAAACCATGTAAGATATGCCCATTCCCCGGCTAGATCACTTTAATGTCCCTTCCTCAACATATCTTCTATAGTGTCACGCCTACTAGGCTACCACCTTCTTTCCCATGATACAGTTTTTTTCTAATGCAAAAGGCCACTCTAATGTGCTTTCCTCTCATTTGAAGTGACATATATTTGGGACAGTTGCCAAAAAGAGAGCATGAGGCTAGATTGGAAGTTTAGGAAATTAGGAAAGATTCTCTCCCAGAATCTGGATTTTGATTTCACTTGATGCATTATCCTTTCACAATGTATTTCAAAAATGATGTCTGAATTCTGAATTAGTTAGCAGTTAATAAAGGACATAAACAAAATTGTTATATGATTCTATAGTGCTGACACCACTGCAGCCTACCTTATTCTAGATCAGGTTGACCAACAGCACAATCCAACTAGATTGTGACTAATTGATTTAATGAATCAATTAATTGGGCTATTTCATAATTTTCTTTTCAAATGTAATTTTTGGTGTATTGTCATATTCTTTTTTTTTTAATTACATATTTTACTAATAAAAAAATATTTTACTTTATGACTGAGTCTATAGATAGACTCCTAATTCCCTTTGTAGGATCCTCATGATTAAATGACGGAATAGGCTCACTGAAAATCCGAATCTAATAATGTTGTTGAATTCTAGTTGTTGATTTATCCATTTGAGTTATAGAAGTCTTTGAAATGCATATTGGAGAAAGTTCTGCTTTTCCTTTAAGTATATGGCCTTCACTTAGTTTAGTCTATGCATATGTGGCTGTATTTATTATTCACTTGCAAAGAATGATGCCTGTAAGAGTAAAGCATGCGATATCTCTATTTATCTGTTTGTGTATATATATATATATATATATATATATATATATATATATTACTAATATCCTGATCATGATACCTTTCTAGGGCCAATACCTGATGGTGCAGACTCTGTCGTTCAGATTGAGGATTCTAAACTATTGTCTAGCACCATCGATGGAGTAAAGAGGGTTGAAATACGAGTAGCAGTTCAACAAGGACATGATATCCGTGAAGTGGTATACTTAAATTGAAATATATTCAAAACTGTCTAATGTGTTCTGTAAGTTATCTTCATTAGTGCTATGCAATATTTAGTATAACACAAGCAAAATTGAGCTATTTATTTGTGCTCCCAAATTTAACCTTGAGAACTATTATATGGAAATACTCTTTTTGTGTGATTGTGTTAATGCCATTGGTTGAAATTTTCAGAATCCGAACGTAAACATAATTGCTTCTGCAATACTGAAACTAATAAAGATGTTGAAAAGGCATGCTTTAGCTTTGCGTTTGGACTCTATGACCCACCGCAACAAAATAAATGAATGAATAAATAAGCAAACTACTCATATGTTAATGGCATTTATTATGACATCTAAGAATTTGAGTTGAGATTTAAAAATTAGAGCTGATTTGGACCCAAAATGAATGATTTTGGATCTAAAATAAATAATTTTGGACTTATTTATAAGGATATGAAAGTTATGAGACTGAATTGCAATTTTCTCTTAGGATGGGGCTGCCAGCTGCAACAGCCAGCAGCGCCCAGCCCACCACCTTTGCCTTCTCCTTCTCTACCATGTGTTCAAAAAAGGGATTAAGGATTAATTAATTAGCCTTTGTTTATTCTCGTTTGCCCAAGCTTTTGCCCTTTGGTTTCGCTGTTTTCCGCCTAGGAAGAGCAGCAGCGGCTGCTGCTGGATGCAGGAGGAGGAGGAGGAGGAGGAAGAAAAAGGAGAGAAATAAAGGAGGGATTCAAGCTTTGTTAAAACAGTAAATCAGTAGGTAATTCTTCTCTAAAATTAATGTTGGTTTATTATGTTTGTGAAAATACAAATTAATGTTATGAGAATATGAAAATTGTGATATTATGCTATGTGTTTTGTTAATTGAATAAGAAAATGAGATGGATTTGATGAACTGTGAGGTGATGTGGTATTGATGAATTTTTGTATACTAAGAACCGACGAAAGTGGAAAGTTTTCTATATATGTGTTATTCCGACAAGGCGGGGAGTGTACGTTGGGTGATGTTCTTAAAATGGAGTCACCGATATAAGGTGCGGCTTCAATTAAAATGGAGTCTTTGATACAAGGTGCAGCTCCCGGCAAGCCTTCTAAGATAACAAGCTAAAGGAACTTTCGTCAGGCTTCTAGGTGAAATGGTATGAAAATGGTTGATCCACATCACTAAACAAAATAATGTTATGATATTATGAAAATAAGTGAGTTCAGGGTCATGGAGATTATGATGATAATTTTAATGTAAGGCATATTGTGTAAATTTGTTTATGTGTATAGTTATTGAGTATTCCATGATGTTATTTGTATCATTTTGTTATGATATCTGACATGTTTTGAATATTCAAATTATATGTTGGGATATTGTTTTACCTATAGAGTTTGTATTAACAAACTCTTGCCAATTTTGGTGGCAGGTATTGCACTAAAAGCATCACGGGATATGATGTGAGGTATCGAAGGTTGCGGCAAGTGGAAGGATGTTAAATATATATTGCATGTAAATAAAAAGTTTAAGTCCGACGTCTCGATTGCTGGTCGCTCGGCCCGGTGTAAAGAGGGCGGTCGAGTATCGGCAGCCAGGACGTCACATTTATAGTTCCTCTGCTTTTCCTATGTTACTAGATTATACTTACGAAAATTTCGAAAAAGAAAAGAAGTTAATGCTGTCTGTCAGATGACGAGGCTGACGTTAAGATTATTTCATTGTTATAATTGCTAGCTTGTTGTTTTATGCTATCATATTTGTTGGCAAAATGGAATGATTTTTCTACCATGCTTATATTTTAATTTTGCCGGAACATTGCATCATGCCTACTGCTATTCAGGGGTCGGACATTGAGAAGGATGCTGTCATATTGAAGTCTGGTGAGCTAATAAACAGCGCAGAAATAGGTTTACTTGCTACTGTGGGAGTTACTATGGTTAAGGTATTCTTTGTTATTATAATTTACTCTTAAAAAACAGATGGGGACATGAGTAATTGGAGATTATTATTTTTGTTTGAATACAGGTGTATCCTAGACCAACGGTTGCAGTACTTTCTACTGGAGATGAGCTAGTAGAGCCATTTACTCAAATTCTTGGTCGTGGCCAGGTTGAACTCTACCTATGCTTATATTAATATTTGGCTTATATTTGAATCATGTATTCGGTTCCTATGTTGTACCACCTGTAGATTTGATTGTTTTTCCTTAAATGTACGCAGATAAGAGATTCAAACAGGGCTATGCTACTGGCTGCAGCTGTCCAGCAACATTGCAAAGTTGTAGATCTTGGAATATCTGGTGATAATGAAGACAACATCAATAAGATGTTGGATGCAGCTATTGATTCTGGTGTTGATGTAATACTGACTTCTGGTGGTGTTTCTATGGGTGATAAGGATCTTGTGAAGCCTATCTTGCATAAAAAAGGGACTGTCCATTTTGAAAAGGTAGACAAATTTCCTCATATTTAATTTCATAAATGGTTATTCAGAACAGATTTGGCAACAAAAAAGTTTTACTTGGCAACAATAAGATTTGACAAATTTTGCCTGAGGGGAAGCGATTGGCACTCCAGTGGGATGAGAGGACCTTTCATGGAAGATATCATCACTCTCCTAAAGATATTTAGAGAGTATACCATATTCTATATTCCTAGAAGTGTCAATGATATAGGCTGACTATCTGGCTAACTTAGCGACTCTAATTTTTTTTAGTGGGATAGGAACTCATCTCTTGACCCCTTCTTTTGTAGACTCCTAAGTAGCCAAACTACTTGATGTTTTGTTTTTTGCTTTTAATACAATGGCTTAGGCCACCTTTTCAAAAATAAAATAAAGTTGGGTGTTAATTTGATCTTAAGTACAATAATATATTTAGTCCATAACTTACAAGCTTATGATTTTAAGTCAATTAGTTTTTAGAAATATAACATACTATCGGATATAGAGGTCTCAAGTTTGAGTTTCGGCATTTGTAGCTTACAATTAAACCAAAAAAGAACTTTGATGCATTGTATCCATACGACAAGTTTTCTCATGAGGAAGCATGCAAGAGTATAAAATTATATTACCTCGTTAATCAACAAGCTTAGGGTCTTACCCATGTACAAAGAGGAAGAGGGAGATCAAAACAGACATAACAAGAAACTCTAAGGAGTGATCTTAGTTACTTAGACTTAGATAAGAATTTGTTAATTGATAGAGCGCAATGGAAACAAAGGATTCATGTAGCCGACCCCACCTAGTGAGATTAAGGCTTGGTTGTTATTGTTGTTGTTAATCAACAAGCTTAAGCTTTTGTCTCAATTAATTATTGGACATTCAACAACTTTGAACTAATATATATTGCATTTCCAATAAGTCCTTATTTGGTATTTTATATGAATTTCACCATCTCATTTGGTAAGATATAAAAATGTAATGGTTCCTTGATTTTTTTCCCAACTTCAGTGTAATTTGTTGCTATCTTTTTGAAATTTTTTTCATTAAGAATGCATCTTGGTATTGAGATTCTTAAATCGGATCATAAACTTGTAGTATACTGAGCAATTCAAAAAACAAATCTAGAATTTTGTAGTTGTGCTTTTTTTTTTTCAAACGAAGAGGGTGAAGGAAGCATGCCATTGTCAGTGGTGGTGTGCTCAGCCCTTCTCACCAAGGATATGACCTAGTGGGCTCTGCCTATGCTATGTTATGTTCTTAATCGCTGCTTGCTTCAGTGCCCTCTTATTATGGATCTCCTATCAACCCATCAGGCCTTGCTACTACCTTATTAATTTCTCTTGATGTTGACAACTCCTCTACCTTTAGTGACATCATTGTCCTAGGCGCCTTCCATGTTGACACCAAACAAGACCCTGTTATCTTAGATCTACAATGACAAGATAAGCCTCTCCTTCTTTGTTTCCAACTTCTCTTTTCCGCTCACTCTAGCTTGGAAACTTCAAGGCCACTGGCATAGGCAATCAAAAGATGTCTTTAGTGATTCAGATAAATATTATAGGCAATTCCACTCAGCAATGTCGAAGACGTTGAGATCGAATGTTGGCGGCAAGAAGTCTTTTTAGAAGGGTATGCGACTTTACTCCTTTAGTGATCTTATGTCAATCTCAGTGGTCCTCATTGCCTTATGTAGACATTGTTGGTATGGACATGTTGATGGATCTTTTGTCGGTAATGGGGGATGGGAGCTCCCAATGCTGAGTACTGACAATATGGACATAAGGTTCCCGTGTTGGGGGCCTAACACCTTATCTCACTCACATTTAATTTATTTTGAGTAAATCGCTGTTATCTTGAACTTCTTCCAAATCAAAAGTCTAGCTTGTAGTAACTCAACCTTAGTTTGGAATTCAATTGTAGGTGTTTTGAATGTAGGATTTAAATGTTTAGTGTGTCTGGTGTAAATTCCATGTTTTGGATGTCTATTATGTGAATTAGTATGTGTTTGGTAACATCATTGTTGATCCCCCCAGCTGTTATACCTTTCTAATTTCTGTTGTAGATAAGTTTTCTCCTCAGTAAGCCTTTCTCTAATAGGCTAGTTCCCTGTGAACAATAGAGATAAGGGTGTGCAAGCTTGTTTGAAAGTAATGCAAAAGCTAACGTAGGAGAAGGAGGAGAACAGAGATGGTAGAACTGAGACAATGGTTCTTGTTAATTCCTATATATCTTCTTTTCTCTCTTGGTAGGTGTCAAAAGTTCTTTACAATGTAAACAAGCTCCCTTTTCATAGTGGTAGTGATTTATATAATGAACTAGCAGGTGCTCGTGCAGTGTACTGCACGAAATTAAATTATAAAAATAAACATATATTTATATATTAAATAATATTTTATTTATAATATAATATTTAAATGTAAATTTTATATTAATACATACAAATAATAAATTTAATTTAAGAATTATATATTGAGAATTTTTTAAAGAATTTCATAATTTTTTAATATTCTAAAGAATAAACTATGTAAATATGTTTTTAAAATAATAGATTATTATATTGCTTATCTTCTTTTTCTTCCCCCACTTTTTTCTTTATCTTCTCCTGCCCACCATTTTTTCTCTCCATCTCTTGTTTCCTCTTTGTTTGCCCACCCCTTCTCTCTCTCTCTCGTTCTCCCTGTTTTCTTCTTCACTCTTTTTCCGTTTATCTCTCATTCTTAAGAAATGTTTTTTCTAATTAGCATGTAATTAAGAAAATTGTTAAGAACAAAATCGTGAGTCGTTATTTTAACCTACATGTGGGTACCATTTTTATGTATTTTTCCCATACAAAAATTGCGAGGACTTTTTTCACATTTCTTTAATATAAATATATTTATTATAAAATTTAAATAAAAATTATAAATCATATATTTAAGTTTTTATTTTTTGTATATAAATATTTCGTGATAAAAATATAAATTATTAAAATATTAATAAAATAGAATTAATTTTTAAAATTAATAATTCTTGAAGATCTTATAATTAAATAATAATAATTATTATTAAAATTAAAATTAAAGAGTATGTAAATTAAGTTTATTATTTGTATGTAAAACTTTTATTTGAATAATAGAGTTGATTTGTTTATTTGTAATTTTACTTGCATTTTAATGTATGTATAATATATATTTATATGTTATCTAGTAAGTAATTTAAAATAATATATAGAATTAACTTGATTAAATTTTAAAATTATTTTTAAATTTAAAATATTAATCAATTTGAACCAATTAAATTTATCTCGTAATTAAAAATTTTTAATTTATGATGAATCTATTGACATTGAATTTAAGATTTGAACATTATTTCATTATTGATATTAGTATTTAGAATATTTGTAAAATTTAATTATTATTATCAACTTTAATAAAATCTTTAAAACTTTATCAAATTAAAAGCTATGCATTATTATTTAAACTTAAAATGCACTCTCAACTCACTCGTATTTCACTTGATTCAAAATGAATTTAGTTTTTCTTTGATTTAAAATTAATTTACTGTTAATGAAATTAATTTAATTAAAATACATATTTATTTTTATATTTATTAATGTTAATAAATTGAAATATAATACCTATTATTATATGTAATATAAATTAATAATAGATATATGTAATTATATTTATTAATGTTAATAAATTAAATTCTCGTCTTAAGTCTTCAAGTGATAATCTCAAAGGAGGTATACTAACCATCATATTGATGACCTATGTTTGGTTGTTAGTTTGGAGATGATGTATTGTGCTTTGTTTCGAGGTAGTATTTAGAGCTCCTTCCAGAAATTACTGAGAAATTTAGTGTCCCTTTCGCGTCCCTTTTGGAGATGATCGATGATGGTAACCTATAATGAACCCACACATGCTAAAAGAAAAGTTGTGCTGCTTCTTCACTATTGGTTGTGGACTTGTAATAAATACATCCATGATATAACTTTTACCCGCATTCTAATTGAACAAGTAATGAATACATCCATGATATAACTTTTCCAAATTCATAATGAATTTCTTTCTAATTGCATTTGAGTTTCTCACCTTAATTAAACTAGCATTAAGAATTAATAACAAGTAAATACAAAACAATAAGTTTCATGCTGACTCTTGCCACCAAAAATTGAGTTCTGCAGCTTAGAATTGATTGCTATAACTAGTAACCCAGAAATTACAAATGTCATTGCGCTATAATTTGATCTCCTATAAAATACAAGTACGATACAATAATACAGATATAATACGATGTGAATACTACGATATTATAAACTTAAAAAATATAGAATACGGATACATCGAGATATGATGGATATATATGGTGTGTTATATTGTCATATTTAAGGTATAGCTTATATAATATAAATTAGAATAACTTATATACATTATTGATATGAATTTCAAAAATATTTTTTAAATTTTTTTGAAATTAATTATATTTTTATATTCTTAAACATTTTTTATGCTACTAAAAGTAACATTATAAATAATCTAATTTGCAAAAATAAGAATATTTTTTAACAATTATTAAATTTCAAAAAATTCTAAATTTTGAATAATATCATAAAGATTGTTTAATTACTTCTCAATCTATTACAAAATATATAGGTGAAATGAGAGCTTAAATACATATCAGTAGGTCAGGCTTAATTTTAATTTAAATCAAACTCAAATCATTTAAGTTAATGCAAACAAGATACAATTGATAAATAACACAATTATTGTGTTTTGAATTTAAATATACTTATTAAATCAAAATAGATACATGCCAAATTGAATAGACAATTAAAAGAAAAAATTGTAAGGTATTATTCTTTCCCACTATGCAATATCAATTAAGATTAAAAAAAAAACATGATTGATGTCTAACAGAAATAATGACAAAGTGTCAGCCAAGTTAAAAAAAATTGCGACATCACTAGTGTTTATGAGGCCGTGAAAAATGGATAGCTAAAATAAATGATATAGTATCCTGTAAATATCAAATTTTTTTTTCCCATAACTCTAGAGTGCGTGAAGTTCTCTGCAATTCTAATCATATGAACATAGTGTGTAGCTCTATCATTATTAACTATCGAGTTTAAATATTGATTGTTTTATTGCGAAGGTCAGATCGACTAATGCAATTTTTTTAATTAGAAGTATCGGATAATTATTGAATTTTTAAAAATAAAAATAAAAATTGATACGTCACATAGCAAATCAAATACGTATCGGTGGAGTATTGAGGAGTATCAATATTTGATATGGATATGATATGGATACATTAAGCCTCATAAAATATTGGTGCTTTATAATTGATCTCTGATACCTTGAATATCCATTCTTGTTCACAGATAAAGGAAAGCAAAGGAAAAAAATTGCACACTACTATGTTAATAGTATAATCCTTGCCTTTTGAAATCAAATTTACCAAATCATGATAATGTGTTTCCCTTAAAATTAAAATTCCAAATTTTAAAATTACCAAAATCATTGAACTTTCAACTGCACCTTAATTGAACTTACATAGCAAGTAAATCAAAAACAGAATAAAAAACATTAATTGAAAATCAAAAAAATAAATGAATGCTACAGCCCACCTACAGATTGAATATTGTAATTTGCAAGTGCCACAATTTCATCCCTTGAACTTTCAAGCAACCTGTTCATATATTATGAAAGCAAAAGAATAGATTGCACAATATGGTATTTGTATATGATAATCCATATACATTTTTGTGATAATCCTTGCCGCAGAAATTAAAATATCAAAATTATGATAATCTATTTCTCTTAGTATTTAAAATTTTAAAATTACCTCAGTCAAAGAACATTCTATAATTGCAGTGTCAACTACTAAGCAGGTCAATTGACATCCAAAACTTCAGCGAATAAGAAAACATCAACATCATCAAAATCAAAAATCTAGCAAAACAATAACAATATGTTAACTTTACAGAAAGCTAGATTTTCGAAGAACAGCATATTTGCAAGAGTTAATTTTAACAAGATTAAAGTTAAATTTAAATGAGAATTTTTTTATTGAAAATTATGTTTGACATATAATATAGTCATTATGTAGGGATATAATATAAATTAATTTTTTTTACTAATAGGTACACATTAGTTTTATTTTAGTATATTTGTAGGATGTGAAATAAAATTATTTTTTTATTTTGAAATATGTGTATGATATGAAATATGATTAAATTGTGAAATATAGTTAAATTTTAATATTAAAATTTACGTGTGATATAAAATTTGGTTAATTTTAACTTGACTAAACAAACAAGTGTTCTCGATATGTTAAATTGCAGCATTGGGCTTAAATGAAATAGAAAACTAACAACCACTCTTAACTTATTGTATTTCATCCGAAAGATTTACTGAATTTAAAATTTTGATTTTATCGTAGGGCTTAATTAAATCATAACTAGAAAAGGAAAATGTAGATCAATTACAACAGTAAATTTGCCAAGTATACAAAAAAATAAAACAAGTAAAGCACTCCTAAAATAGAGCAATTACCGCAACAATAAATATACCAAATATATAAATAGATAAAATGAGTAAAGTAGTGCTAATATAGAGCAATTATAGCAATAGGTCTACATTAGTAGTTACTTCAAATGTCAACTGTCAAGTAGCATAGACTACTTGTAGGAATGTTAATAACTTAATCTTCTCCCATAAGCATATTAAATTGAAAATTTGGCTAAGTTTAAGATCAAAAATAAGATTATAATAGGAAAAGAGCTTGAAGTGTATACGAGGTTATAGTTCTTACACTTGGGTTTGTAGAAGTCGAGTTAGATGCTCAAATCCAACTACCGGCATAAATAAAAAAATTTAAAGTTTTTTGAGATAGAGAGCTTCTGTAATCCAACCACCAGCATTGAATACAAACTTGGATGGAACTGTTGTCACCGATTTCGTGAAAATATATAAGGAAAATAGGGGGCGGTCAACTTTGTTGTTGCATCATAAACATCTCTAGAATCATAACATGCAATGCATGTTGTAACTCAGTAAGAACCTAGTTCCCTCATCTCCTACTACTCAGAGATCCAATAGATTATTATTATGTGACATTCAAAAATATTGATTTGAGGTTTAAAATTAAAGCTGATTTGGATCTAAAATAAATAATTTTGGACTTAAATGTAAAGAATATGGACTTATTTATAAGAAAATAAAAATTGAGAGACCAAATTGCAATTTTTTCTTAACAAGAATAAGAATGGCTGCTAGCTGGGCAGCCACTTGTCAGCTGTTGGCTCTCCATCTCTCCCTCTCTGCCACGTTTTTTAAAAACAAAATGGGAGAGAGAGAGATTCTCTCTTTCTTCTGTTTTTCTCCTCTGTTTCCGCCCACCACCTCTCTGCCAAGCTCAAGGAAAGCAGTGACAGCTGCACGAAGAAGAAGAAGAAGAAAAGGAAGAGAAAGAAGGAAGAGAAAGAAAAAAGAATAAGAAGGGAGAATCCAAGTTTTTGCTCAAACGATAAATAAGGCAGGTAATTCTTTCCCTTGAAATTAAAATTGATTTATTATTATGTTGGTGTTCATATATAACCCTACGAGAATATGGAATGGTGGTGTTAAGCAACGTGTTTTATTAATTGAGTAGAGAAATAAATTGGATTTGATGATTTGTGAGGTGATGTGGTACTAAAGAATTTTGTATACTTAGAACCGAAGAAGGCGGAAAGTTACCTATAATAAGTTATTCCGATGATGGCGGGGAATGTACGTCGGGTGATGTCCTAAAAAGTAATCACCGATGCAAGGTGCGGCTCCTAGCAAGGCTTCTACGATAACAAGCTGTAGGAATTTTTGTCAGACTTCTAGGTGAATAAGGTATAAGAATGATAGGTCCATATCACTATATAGAAAAATGTATGATATTACGAAACTAAAAAAAGAGAAATAAAGAATTATTATGATTGATGAATTTATATTTTACGTGTTATATTGTTTTAACAATATGATATATATGACAAGGTAGAGAGATTTTATCGATCAATTATGTCATATGTTATGATAAAATATTTCTGTTGCGCAAGTGAAAGTAATTTTAAAATAAGGCATGTGCCACATATATATATATATATATATATATATATATATATATATATATATATGCGAATAGTTATTGAATATCCCATGATGTTATTTCTATCATTTCTTATGATATATGTATATGTTTTGAAATTCATATTATATTATTATTGCTAGGATATTGTTTTACCTATAGAGTTTGTATTAATGGACTCCTACTATTTTTGGTTGTGCGTATGACATTAGAAAAATCACGGGATATGGTGAGAAATATCAAAGGCTGTGGCAACTGATTTTAATTATATGTTACATGTTATTAAACTGTATGTTTGATGTCTCGGTTACTGGTAGCTCGGCCAATTGTGAAAAGGGAGGTTGAGTATTGGTAGCCGGGACGTCACTCATTATATGGGCATCGGCAAAAATAACCAAAATTTTGCATTTTAGAAACTTGTCGTATAAAGTCAAAGATGGTAGAAACAAAAATAAATCTTTTAAACCACGAATAACAGACATGCAAGTATATATCTCATTGAATTACGTTAAATGGCAAACCATGTTTTTTAATTTTATCGTCATAGGGCATCACCAGAAACAAGAAAACTACAAAGTTCAAAAATTTATTATAAAACAATCAAAGAAAAAAGAAATACTATAACAAATCTTCAAAATCACGTAAAACTAGCATTCAAGAATAGACCTCACTGTTTTGCATCACAGAGTGAGCCATGCTTCTCGAATTTATTATCATAAGGCACTACCAAGAACAATCAAGAATTTAAGTTTAGAAACTCATCATAGAATGACCAAAGAACCACGAAAAACTAACATGCAAGGATAGGTCTCACTGGAGCAAATGATACCTTTTAAATTACCAGCAAATGATGAAATAAACATCATAGGGTACCTAAAAAAGTAAAAGGATATATTCAAAATCCATTGCAATGGGTCATTTTGAGTTCTACGCTTATTTCTGTCATTAAATTGGCCATTAGTGTCTTCAAGACTGGTGATGACAATTAGTAAGACAATGAGATGGGACGAAGAGATCCAAAGAAGATTGAGGAAGCTCAAACCCTAGATAATGGTCCGAGAATTTGACGAAGAATGAATCGTAGCCTTTACATTAGAGATGAGAAATAGGAGATGGCGAAATGGGAAGAACTGGAGAAGTAAAGAAGCGATTAAGGACTTGGTACATTGACATAGTCGTGACCTAGAGAAGCTGAGAGGGGGAGGAAGGAAGAAGCGAATAGATTTTGGAGAATGGCTAAAAGCACAAGATGGTACTTGGGAGGAGACAGATTAAGGCATTGGGAAATTTAGAGCCTATAGATATTACTTCTAACACAATCTTAATCATTGATTCAAAAAAATTCAATCTTGATTGTCCATTAAAATCGTTTGGTTAAAAAGTTGGGGAGCACGTTAAGGATCAAACGTGAGTGAAGATTATCCAGGCCACTGTAATTGACAAAAACAATCACTATAATATATATTGTTCTTATTTTTATATTTTTATTCAATTTGATTTCAAACCGGATTGATTCGATCCATCTGCTTTCACTGTCAACACATATGTTGGATCTAAAAAAGATTTCATCAAATAATTGCCAAAAATTACTGATGTAAAATGTCTGGCAAAAGGTTTCAAAAAAAAGAAAAAGACCGGAAACTGCATTAACATGTAAATAGTTTACATACTATCTATCACTTCAGTATGGTCTTTTTGTAACTAGATATCATGCCAATCACTGGGAGGTTTTGGCTGAGGGTTATGCTCAAGTTATTGAATGATTGATTACAGGGAATATATGCTTCAAGGGGTACACTTCAATATCATGGATCTGAGATTCTGAGGATGTACGTAATTTGTTTTGGAGTGATTTCTCAGTTCATTAGTGTAATTAGTCATGGTCTAATTAGGCTAATTCCAGTTGAATGCAATAGAATACCATCTCTCATTCTTTTGAATCTAAATTCTGCTTCACGTGTAGCATGCGGGAATGGGGCATCTGAGCCATAACTTGTTTAAATCCTAATTTAATGTCACAGCATATTTTAGGCATTAGCATATCAAAACAACCGTTTTTGTACCTCTTACATTAATTGAAACCATTCCTGCTACATACAATCAGAAAATCTTGTATTTTGTTTGAATTAGCAACAACAACCAAGCCTTAATGCCACTAGGTGGGGTCAGCTATATGAATCTTTTATTTCCATTGTGTTCTATCAGTTAACAAATTCTTATCTAAGCCTACGTAACTAAGATCACTTTTTATAGTTTCTTGTCATGTCTTCTTTGGTTTCTTTCTTCCTCTTTGTACATGGGCAAGATCTAATTACTCGATTTTTTCAATTGGAGCTTTAATTGACCTACGATTTATATATCCAAACCATTTAAGCCGATTTTTTCTAAGTTTATCTTCAATTGGTGCAACACCAACTTTCTTTCGCATATAATCATTTCTCGTTCTATCCTTTTGTGTATATTCACACATCTACCTTAGCATCCTCATTTCTGTAATATTTATTTTATTTGTATGTTTCCTCTTTACAGGCCAACATTCAACACCATGTATCATCGCTGGTCTTACTACAGTTTTATAAAATTTACCCTTAAGTTTGGATGAGATTTTTTTTTCGCACAACACACCAAAAGCATTTCTCCATTTGACCCATCTTGCTTGAATCCTGTTAATAACGTCATTATCTATTTCATCATTATCTTGAATAATTGATTCAAGATATCTAAAGCGCTCACTCTTTTTGATAATTTGATCACCAATTGTCACATCTCCAATATAAGTATTTCTTTTTTGACTAGATATGCATTTCATATATTCAGTTTTTGATCTACTGAGATAAAAATTTTTAGATTCTAAAGTATTCTTCTAAAGCTCGAGTTTCGGTTTAGCTCCCTCTTTAGTTTTCTCAACAAGAACAATATCATCTGCGAAGAACATACACCGAGGCACCTTATCTTGAATATGTCCAATCAGGACTTCCGTAATCAAAGCAAAAAGATATGGACTTAAAGCCGAGCTTTGGTGTAATTTAACTATAATAGGAAAATCCTTAGTCAAACCTCCTTATATCCGAACACAGGTAACAACTCCTTTATATATGTCTTTAATAACTTGAATATAAGCAATGCAAATTCATTTCTTTTCTAAAACTCTCCATAGTACTTCTCTTGAGACTTTATCATAAGCTTTTTTCAAATCAATAAAAACTAAATGTAGTTTTCTTTCTCTCCTTAAACTTCTCTATTAAATTTCTTAATAAATGAATAGTTTTTATAGTAGATTTACTTGACATAAAATCAAACTGATTCTTTGATACCTTAGTATTATAGCGTAACCTATGTTCAATTACTAAAATCATTAATCAATGTTGGGTAGTCAAATATTCACTTGGAATGACTTTACAATATTTACAATCCTAGTGATTTCGTTTTCTTATAAGAAAATAATCAATCTGAGTTCTTGAAGTTCCATTCTTGTACGTGATAGCATGCTCCTCTCTTTTCTTAAATAAAATATTAGCAATTATAAGATCATATGCTGAAAAAAAACTCTAAAATAGTTTTACCCTTTTCATTTATCTCTCCAAAATTATATCCACTATGGATGCTATTAAATTTTCTCAGTAACACTTCCAACATGTCTATTTAAATCTCCTCCAATAAATAATCTTTCCTTCTGAGGTATCTCTTGTATTAACTCTTCCAAATTATTTTAAAATTTTTCTTTTCTGCTCGCATCCAAACCTACTTGAGGAGCATACACACTTACAATGTTAATAGTCATTTCATTGATTATAATTTTTAAAGCCATAATTCTATCACAATTTCTCTTAATTTTTACTACGTGATCCTTTAAGCTCTTATCCAGAATTATACCTACTTCATTCTTATTTTTATTCTTATCAGAGCACTAAAGTTTAAAACCTAAGCCATCAATTTCCTTGGCTTTCTCTCCAACTTATTTTGTTTCCCGCAGGCACAAAATATTAATGTTTCTATGAATTATAATATCTACCAACTCCATTAGCTTGCCCGTCAGGCTGCCTATATTTCAAGTTCCTAATCTAATCCTACTGAATTGAGTTTTAGTATAATGGACTAGCTTTTTTACCCACATCTGTCCATGATGTGGGGACTCTTGCTCACTTTTCACTACACCCGGGCGCCAATGCAGCGGCCTTTTTCACTGTATTCAGGCAATACAGCGCGTCGCTTCCAGGGAACGCCCTAGCTTTAGCGCAATTTTATAAAGGATTCATGTCTTGATTGATTCGATAAATTTTACGCTGGCTGTTGATTGCCTAACGCAACCCTCTGCGTTTTTCATTTAGGACTTGGGACTCGGTAACGACGCGTTATTTTGTTTGAGTCAGCGCTCTACTAAAATAGAACTTTTAAATTTTTTGTTCAGCGGAGAGGCTCTTTTGTGTGTTTAAACTCACTCACTTAGTTGTGAGCTTTATATATTGAGTTCCGAGCATAAATATCGGGAATCATTTTTGGTACAATTATTTTAAGTTTTTTTTTCTGTTTTCAATTAAGTTTTTTTTTTAATTATTTTCAATAATGTTCGGAGTTTGATAAGACATTATTTGAATAAAAATCAGGCATTCTTCAGAATATTGTTTCATTGGTGATCTTTCCTTTGGGTTTTCTTTCTATTTATGATGCAGATTTTTATGAAACCTGGGAAACCTTTGACATTTGCTGAGATAGCAACCAAAGATAAAGAAAATGCTAAGGCAGTCCTCGCATTTGGTTTGCCTGGAAATCCAGTGAGCTGTTTGGTTTGCTTTTATCTTTTTGTTGTGCCTGCTATTCGCTGTCTTTCCAGTTGGCCTAACCCGCAGCTTAAAAGGTTGAAATCTGAGCTGTTCTTTCTTTGTATGATAGTGCATTTTTCTTGCTGCCCAATTCCTGTGTTCATGCTAAAAGTTGTATGGACGTTGAACAAATTTTGTAGTGTAAGTTATATGAACATAATTAGAGTGCAGAAACTTTGATAGAGTTATTTATTATAATGCAAAATCTTTGATGAAGACGCTGCTTCTTCTTCCTAAACAGTAACTTTTAAACCTTTTCAATCAAAACAAAAAAAACGTTTCAACCTTGACATGTTTTTGTTAGAGAATATTCTAAAAATCCCAATAATTGTCTATGCAATTATTTCCCTAGTTTTTATTCATTTTTTAAGATCTTATGTATAAAGGAGGAATTTTTTTTATTTGCTAGTTTTCATATTGTACCCACCTTCTATGTTATAAATTCAAGGGTTCTTATGTTATTATAGATCAATCAGTTTTATTGGAATTCTTATTAACATAATATTAGGGAAGGTATCACCTCGATCACCCTAATCCTAGTCCTTTTCATTGTGGCCTCCCTTGCTCCTCCCACCTGTCGCCTCCCTTACGTCGTTGCCTCTCTTCCGCACCGCTTTACATTGTTGATTCTGATCTAACTCCATCCCCACACCACTTGTTTGACCTTACTGCATCGCTTTGCCCTCAATTTCGCATAGCTCTATCCATCGTGCCTCTTCACTTGCTTGCGCTTGGCTCCTACATTGCACCTTGTGCCGCCTAGCTCCTACATGACACCACACCACACCCAACTCCTGTTCCCCTCGCATCAAACTTCCTTTTCTCACAGCTCCTCTCCTCATTCAACTCACACACCTTTGGATTTGACTCCACACACAACTCAGCCCGCACAACTCCACGCCAAGCTCAACCTGCTCATTTGCTGTGGCTCGTCCAAGAGTGTGGCCTAAAACAGTACATATACAAAAAAAAAGAATCATCTATTGGTCATTGATGTTTCATCAATGACAAACGGTCTCTAATGTTTCTATATGAAGGATAACTCTACCAGCAGAACTATCATCAAGTTCAATGGTTCCAATTATCTCTTATGGTCCCATGCCTTCAAATTCATTGTGTGATCTCATGGAAAACCTGTCACATCCATCTTCCCCTCTAGGCATTAATGACACTGCTTTGTTCTCCTGGTAGCAAGAAACATCAAAGAGCGTAGTGGATTTTTTTTATTCTATTCACTTTATTTTAAGTTCGCACTTCAACAGGTTGATCTTTCTGTGCAGGAATACCATACTACCCTAAGTGATAAGTAGAATGTTTTGTTAGAGTGCATGCCTATTACTATAGATCTAGCTGAGTGGCAAAAATAGAATGATGACTTCCTTGTGGCCAAGTTTTTATATCTAGACTCGACTCATCTCTTCAGCGGTTCAGTCACAATTCATGCTAGACCATGCAGTTCCTATTATTGTTACGACCTTGTCTAAAATTCTATGAGTGGAAGAACTTTTTCCAGTCATCATCTACCCACACAAAGCACTCTGCACTTGCCCTCACCCCTTATACTAGTTGAGGTCAAGGACCAGGGGTGCTTATGGGGTTTATACTAGTTGTATTCAAGGTAGCCACTCATTTCCTTTATCTTCACAATGTTGGAAGAAACTAATTATCCTTTGATTGTTGTTGGGAGAAGTTGGATATTCAAATAATGAACAATGATGTGTATTTCCCCACTCATTTCTGGGACTAATTTGAATATCCAAATAATGGATAACATGTATTTCCCCACAATTCAGCCTTATAAAAGCCCCTTAACCCCTCAAGATACAATTATCTTCCTTATGATCGTATATTACAGTTATCTCAGTCATCTGAATCTCATGTTGTCTCTTCATCCAATTCTTTAGTCATTGACACTAGTTCTAGTATGACTTGGATATTTAGACTTGGTGCTTTCTTACATGTATGATAATAGGCATTTGTTCTTCTCTATTGATTTTCCTTTGCCTCCTATTAGGGCATGTTTGGCATGAACCCAAAAATGGGCAAAGAAATAAAATAATAATTTTTAAATTTATTATAAATTTTAAAAACTTTATTTTACATCCAACACAAATTCCAACCTTAAAAATCAACTTTATTTCACATCCAACACAAATTCCAACCTTAAAATCAACTTTATTTCACATCCTATACACCTCCCAATATTAAAATAAATTTCTTTCCCATCAACTCTATAAAATAAAATATTTTCTCTTTGCTTACCCAAATTTATCCTCCAACCAAATAAGCCCTTAGTGTGGCTAATGTATCCCTATCTTCTGCGTTGAGGGTATTGGATCTATTAAACCACTTGACTCTCTTATCCTTGATAATGGTCTTCACGTACCACAATTCTTTGTAAATTTATTATTGATTCATCATTTGACTACCTCTAGAAGTTGTTTTGTTATTTTTTATCTTTATTATGTCTTTTAGGATCTCAGACCGAAGAGGATGGTTGCTAGCATTGTTGAGGCAAGGGAACTTGTTATTTATTAGATATAGGTCTTCATCTTTCCTCTCTGCAATGATCTTTGTTTTTTCCTTACCACTAGCATTATTGTCTTGGTCATTGACCACCAAATTATCTTACCACTGGCACTAACACCTTGGCCATCCACCACCAAATTGTCTAAAGGATTTTGTGCAAGTTTTTGGGTCTAGGAATAAGTTTGACTATGATGCTTGTGAATTTGAAAAGCATCATCTTGTTTCTTCCCCCGTTGTGTATATTATTTCCAATAAGATTCCTTTGATCTAATCTTAGACATTTATGAGCTGGAGTGTAATTACTCTTATTTATGCTTTCATTATTTTGTTAATTAGTAGTTATTGTGCCTAGTTAAAATGGTGGCTCAATAACCATATTAATTAATCATCCTCATTTAATCTTATCCCTGGAATCTATTTATGCTAATCCAATGATTAAGATTTTAAGGTTTGGCTATAAATAGCCCAAGATAAGAGAGATGAAGAAGCTTTTGGATTTTGAGCATTCCTAATTAGAGTTGGAGAGGACCTCCCCCCATTGCTGCCGGCCAACTTTAAGCTCGTCGTCCGCTACCGCTGCCTTCTCGCTGGATTGAGCATTATTCCGTTTCATTGCCAATTTTTTCCTTAGATTGAGGCTTGAGTCCATTGGATTTTTATTTCTTTCCACCAATCCCATTTCTTCCCTTTCATCTCTATGTTTTCTCCATCTTTTATCTATTTTCTATAAAGAACCTTCCATGTAAGCGCATTTGGACATGTGATAACTTAATACTTTTATTATTATCCTAAATTTGATTGTATGTTATTGTTTGTGAAAAGTTGGTTTGCAATAAAGTTTAATTCTAGAATTCTACTTAATTTTTCAAGTAACTTAAATTTTTTATTGGCTTTTAGTTGCTTGCAGAAATACCATAAAATTCTCTTCATTAGATTTCTTAAGTTAGCTGGCTTGAATATTTGTTTTAGGCTTTGAACTCAAGTATAGTTTGATCTTATTTTACTTCTAATTCATATGTGAAGCTTGTGAATTATGCCATTTAGATTATTTCATTTAGGTTAGCTTCTCACACGCACACCAAGTGTTTGATGAAATGTTTAAAGCAGTTTTCTTCCCTTTTAAGATACTGGAAAAAAAATTTATTGCATTATTTTCTACATTATTTTATAGTTTTCTTAGGTGACCATTCTAGAAAAAATCCTAGTTTTCCCCCTTTGAGTGAGTAAAATAAACCTCACTGACTTAGATTTCAGCCATCTTGCACTCATCTCTGTCATTCGTCAACTTCAACTTTTGCCAACTTTCATTCATCTTTGTCATCTAGACAGGAAGTCGTTGCTATCTTTTGATTCGGTCTAGATCTCATGAGTAATCATCTCCCTTGGTTGATCCTTTGACTTGTCACATTGCTTAGCATAGGTACAAGAGTCCAACATATGGCTTGTACAGACACTGCGAGCGCCGGCAGCTGAAGTTGTCATGAGCTTCCTCCGCATGCTTCTTCGCTACTCTCACCCCATACTTGTGAACTCCACAAAGACTCAGTTTGCACTATCCACACACTTTATAGATGCCAGCCGCATGATCCCTTGCCCGACGTCCTCCCAACATTGCGCACACTTTTCATTCTGATTTATAACGCAACACATCGCCTGTCCATGACGTCCCACATGTCGTTTGCCTCTAGTGCTTGAGATGTTTCTCAGTTAACCAAGTTTAGCTCGTCAGCACTCATGCATGCAGAGCTGCAACATCCCTAAGCCAACTCTACTTGGGCTTAGTGATGCGAGTTGGACTTATTTGGACCAGTAGGTTGAGCAACACTCAATTTCATCTTGAGGTATAGTTTCTTCTCGAACCCAATTGATTATTGGTTATATAATTTCATTAGAAATTATCTGCTCGACTCGACTATTTGTTTGGCTCCAAATTGAGGAATCCAAAATCAGTTGATAGCAAGTACTGTTGGGCATTTTGTTTTTGAGAAACCCGATTAAACATGCATACTTTGGAACCAACATGTTGAAATAAAAATTGATAAGCCATAATGTCCTTTGATAAATTTTTACGAACCATCCAATTTAAATTTAATTTTGTAACAGTTTAATTTGTGAGATTTAATTTATTATTTGTTATACAAGTAATTTTAGAAAATATTTGTGGGCTGGTGGGTGGAAAATGATCCAAGTGATCTAGGCAAATCCCATGAAGGTTTATGGATTGCGAGTGGAGAGCAAAAGGTGAAGTTTAAATTTGCATTTCGTTCCTCTTTGTGTCCAGCACCAACTTATGAGGGGGCAAAATAAGTTATTTCTTTTAAGAGTATACTAGTCACCAATTTGGAAAGGAATTTTAAGAGGGTGCAATATTACTTCTAAAGCACATAGATCACATTTTTGGAATGGGGCACGCTCTCCCGCAGCCCCCTGGGTAACCGGATGTGTTGAACTAGTGCAAGATTAAGGATTTGCTGTTGTTGTTAATCTTCCTAAGAAGCTTGTGATGAGTCTGTTTTCTGATGGGTTTGTTTCCTGGCATAGTGCAAGTGCATAGTCCATCTTGAGCTCGAAAGGCTTGAGGATTATGAAACACAGCAAATACTAGTATCTTACACTGTATATCTTTATCTTTCTTGAAGAGGTGAGATTGTTTCTGCTTGGCCTATATTCCGTGCTTTGTTATCAACCTTTGTCAATGAATGTATTGTCTAACGTTTAGGATTACTGATCACTGATGTAATTATCTGATGCACATGCAACTTTCTTAGTAGTTTTTTTCATTAGTGATGTGTGATACTGATATACATATCTATACCTATTTATATATTTAAGTATGTATGTGTGTGTGAACTTTTTTAACATTTTCTCTCTGTATGGTCATTTTCCACTAATGGAGATTGAAATATGTCTACAGGGTGCATGCCCGTATTTCCCAACAATTGAGAACTGCTAATGATAGGCCGGAGTATCATCGGGCCATTGTAACATGGAAAGCTAACGATGGATCTGGTATTCCCGGGTATGATTCTCTTTGTTTATGCCATTCAAGCCTAATCACTGGAGATATACTAGCATATTCTTTCCTATTGTAGTTTCGTTGCTGAGAGCACAGGAGGACAAAAGAGTAGCCGTCTGATAAGCATGAAGAGTGCAAATGCTTTGCTGGAGTTGCCTCCTACCGGGCAGATACTTCCTGCTGGAACTTCTGTACAAGCTGTTCTAATTTCTGACATAAGCAGCTTCCCTTTGGTTCAGTCCGTAAATGAGATGACAAGCTCATCTTCTCTCCCTGGCAGTATTTCAACAAGAAGCACACCCTCTGACATGAAGACAAATGTTGTGCCTCAAGCCTCTGTCGTGAAGGTAGCTATTCTTACTGTAAGCGACACTGTTGCATCTGGTGCTGGCCCTGACAGGAGGTATTTTCATGTGTTATCTGCTTAAGGCTTTTATCTTGGAATCCATTTCTGTTCCTATATCGCTTGGAAGCTCAACCTGTTATTTCTTTTCGCTATAGCTTAACGAGACAACTATAGATTATGGTTTAGTTAAATAGAGGTTTCTGCTAGGTTGAATTTAGTGTCCTCCAATAAGTGGATAGGTCTCTTTCATCCAGTCAACTTGCTATTCATGGATTTTGTTTCTAACAAAATTCCATATTATTTTATCAGAAAAGGGTAGGTTGGTTCTCGGTTTTAAACTCAATTGGACGTGGCCCAAATTATGAGTCAACCTAATTCTATCAACTTGCTATTCTTTATTTACTAGAAAAATAAACATGAAAAATGGAAAAAAAAAATAGAGAAATCCAGCAGATCTATCAAACACTCCTTTATAAGTGTTTTCCTTGCTTATTTTCCGTACACATCTTCCAGACAGGTAGTGGTAACATAAATTTGGATATTATTTTGTTGAGTGAACTAGGTCATAAGGGCAGTATAGGCCTAAAGGTAGAGGACTAACAAATACGTAGGTATTGTTCTACTAAGTAGTTCAGAATGCTAATCGGAATAGCAGGCATACTTAGGGCTGATTTCTCCCACCATGTTGTCATCTAGCAAGAAGTCATGTACTCAACCAAACTTTTATAGCAAAGAGGCTGTTTCAATGGCCTTCAGCTCACAGTAGATAACTATTGTATCAAGACCCACTTTTGAATGCTAATTGGGATCATAGCAGGACTTGTGGGACCCAAAGTGTAGTTAAAAGTCTGAGACATAACAGTCATGCTAGTGCTGAGAAATTGGTGTTTGTGGGACTCCCCTTGTCATATATCTGTCTCTCTCATAGTTTTTATGCCCATCAACTTTTTACCTTTTACGTTTTGTTTATTTTTCATTAGTTTTGTCAAGTTACTTTTGCTTTTGCTTCTCCCTCCCTCCCTCCCTCTCTATGATGTAGGGTGGATATGTGGTGCGAACATGGATCAACAACAAATTTGACGGTCGAGATGATATTGCATCGCTCAATCAATATTCAAATTTAAATTGATTAAAACTAATTGGAAATTGCCATATTAGTTATATTTAGATTTGATAACAATTTAAAGCTGATTTGAGAAATTTGAAAACCCGCTATATTTGGAACTAATTTTAATTTTATTTTAAAATAATTAGTTCTATTATTCTAGGTTTATTTGATAATTTTATTTTCAGCATTTGGGTCTGTTTGTTTGTAACGTTAAATTTAACAAGGTTAAAATTAAACTTGAATAGAGATATTTTTTCATTAAAAGTTGTGAATAATGTGAAGTAAAGTTAGTTATTATGTTGGGGTGTGTGAGGGATGCGTTATAAAGTTAGTTATTATATTTGGATATGTGAGGAATGTGATATAAGTTAGTTATTATTTTAGTAATGTATGTAAGATGTGAAATAAAGTTAATTTTTAATATTAAATTT
Organism: Apostasia ramifera; assembly: GCA_019297695.1. Taxonomy (NCBI): domain Eukaryota; kingdom Viridiplantae; phylum Streptophyta; class Magnoliopsida; order Asparagales; family Orchidaceae; genus Apostasia; species Apostasia ramifera. The sequence continues at coordinate 339,028 of JAEMOT010001512.1, read as the reverse complement.
TATGTGTGATGTGATATGCCAGGTTAAAATTAAATCAGGTTAATTTTAAACCGACAAACAAACGGGACCTTATTATTATATTTTCAAATTCTATTATGGATTCTTTAGATATAGAGGTCGCTTTGCATTATAATGGGATAGCCTATTTTGATTAATAAAATGAATTCAAAGTTTTCTAAGTGTCTAAATCTGGGTTAAGAAGTCGATATTTTGGTGAAGGAAAAAGTAAGGTTAGTCTTGAGTGTGAATCCTCAAATTAGCCTAGTTATCTGTTTCTTAAAAAAAATAATTTTCTCCTTTCGCCCCTTTGCTTTCTTCTCATAGCCGGCGTGCGCAACTCATCTGCACACCGCCACACCAGATTGCAATGTTTCCTCTAGGATCTCTCCTACACACTTGCAAGCTACTTTTGCACCCAGCGATGGTGCGCCCACACAACTGCGCCTAAGCGCTCGCTCCCGTGTGCCCTGTGCTTGCACGTGTGCATGCACTTTCTCGCCCTTGCAGCTCGTGCGTCCTTCACGCTTCTGCCTTATTGTGCCGTGCACCCGACTCATCGCGCCCGCCTTCCAACCCCCCACGCTCCCGCCTTCCCACACCTCGCACGCCTACCCCACATGCCAATGTGCTCGCCCACACCTGCATTGCTTTTTTTGCACTCAGCAACAAAGTCGTGCCCTCAACTCATCGATGCTCAAATTTCTCAGTTTAGGAATTCAGATTACTCAAGCAAAACTATAATCTTCTTAGAAACTATTTATTGGTTGATTCTCGACTCAATTGAAATTATATTGCGTGACTTTGATTATTTGGTCCGCTCTAATTGTGTGACCATAAACTTAAATTTGAGAGAAAATTACTGTTGGATTTTATTTGCGAGATATTTATTCTAATTCCTGAACCTTGAATCTGAATTATTGAATTAAAATCGACACTTTAATCTAATATGATAAATTCTTATTTATCATGATCCAACTTAATTTAAATTGTAAAATAGTAAATTTGCGGAATTTAAAATCTTATTTTTCATAACTTTATATTTTAGAAAATATTTTATAGTTAATTGAATTGCATTTTCATCTCGCATCAATATGTCTATTCTTAATTTTTAAATGCATCGAAATTTTTAAATGTTGAAATTATCATATTAAAGTTAAAAACTCATTTAGATTTTTAAATTCTTTCCTCCCTCCCGCCCTTTGTGATGTAGGGTGGATATGCCTATTCCTAAACGTATCTAAATTTTTAAATGTCATATTAAAGTTACCCATTCAAACTTTAGAAGAGGTTGCCTATTATTCAATGAAATTAAGAGGGCGTTTGGTTTAATATTACCTTTATGTTATACCATGTTATCTAGATATCACGGCATCTCAATGTCATTGTTTGAGTAATAACTCCATAATTTTTTGGAAAATTATTTACACATGTGATCAAACTAAATAATTTTTTCTTTAGATAACATGATACAGCATCAAGATAATATTGAACCAAACGCCCTTTAAGCCATTTCACACTCATCAACAAGAAACATTTAAAAGTTTTAGGTAGATTTCAGCGAGAATTTAAACACAATTAAGTAGAAATTAGCTTTTGAAAACAAGGAATCAATAAGATTTTTAGCCAACTAAACAAAAGTTTCTATGCGTCATTTTATTGAACAATTGTAGTGCGATAGAACCATAAATGCTCAAGCTATTCCAACCAAGTATAATTGATGTTAAATAAGATGCCAATGATATAAGAAAGATTTCATATCATTCCTACTTCAAATATCCTGGAAATGATAATCAATAATCTGATTTTGAAGGTACCAAACATACTGATTCAACGAAAGTTAGGCTCTGTTTGGTAATAAGAAAAAAAAAGATTTGGTTGAAATTTTTAGTCATTTTTGAAAAATGTGTATGATGTGAAATAAAGTAAGTTGGTTATATTAAAAATTGTGTAGGATGTGAAATAAAGTTGATTGATTTATTGAGAATTGTGTTTGATGTGAAATAAAGTGATTAATGTTGGAATTTGTGTGAGATGAGATATAAAATAATTTTTTAAGTTTTTTTAAAATAAATTTAAGATTTTGATTATGGCTAATTTTAGCCATGTTTTTTAGCTCATTGTCAAATAGGGCCTTAATTTCAGATTTTGAGAAATCTGAAACAAAATTGGTTTAGAATGGATTCCGGGCAAATAAGATTTAATTAGCAAGTCAAATATGAAGGGAAAGAACTACTAATTGATCCCAAACAGTCTCATAATCAAAAAGTTTAATTGAAAACAAATCTAGAAGTTAAAATGAGAACGTGAGCTAGTGAGCTACATTGAAAACTGGAACAAGCTGAAATAAGATGCATGAAAATGAGATAAAAGGGACTCAAACTCTATCAATTGCTGTCCGATTGAGCTTCATTGGGTATCCACAGTCGATCCCCTCTCCCATGGTTCCTTTGAATTTGGTCCCTCCAAATCCTAGAAAAGTTGAAATTGGCTAAGAGTTAAAGAAGCTTGCTGCTCTCATCATTCCTCCTTAAAGCTCTCGGTTTTGCTGGAGAATGAAGACTAAAGCTCCCCTCTAACCCTAATCTAATCTCTCGTTTGCCATGGTTCAAGGGTTGGATTTAAACAAGCTCAAATCCCAACTCTTGGATCCAAAACTTTCCAAAAATAATCTTCAAATCCAGTACCAACGGCCCTCTCCACAATCCAAGTAAAAATGAAGTTTTCCCGCCCATATTTCCTCCCCCATTACATATAAGTCCTCACTCATTACATATAGTTCCTCACGTCAATGAAGGCAGTAGCCATGAAACCCTGCATCACTCTTTTATCTTTTTTATTTCTATCATCAAATTTGTTTACCTTATGTTTATTTTTCATTGGTTTTACCAAGTTACATTTGCTTTTGTGTAGTGGAGGACCATCTAACTTCTCTTCTTGCTTGTGCTGGCTAGCGGCTATTGGGAGCAATGGAAGTAGAAAGGAAAACAGTAACAGATGAAGAATAAAAAATATGGAATAGGATTGAGCAGTTGGAATCTGTTCAAAAATTTTTCTAGACTCACTTTATATGCGTTTTGCCTTCTGCATATGTTTGTTTAATGAAGATGGAGGCTCTTGTTCATGGTTGTTTGTTTTGCAATATAGTGCTTATACTTGTAAGCATTATTAAATCATGAATGATATCTCCAATATCCACATGGTTTCTTCGAAACCTAGAGATTACTTCCTGAGTTATTATACAGCAAAAATGGAGTAACAATTAAGAAGCGTGATCCAGTGTTAGCAAGGTAGTGCTTATGGGTTGGTGCATACATCCTCTGGGGCAACTTGTCATGAAACATCAAACATAGAGAATGCTTATGCTGAAACAGGTGGTAATCATTGGGTCTTCATTTCCAGGGTATGCTTGCCTTTAGAACGGCCATAAGTATGTCCTGTCCACAACCCTTAATCAATTAAATGGTACTGGAACTTATGATGAGAAGACAAGAAGGAAAGATGCATCTTGATACACCTCTTTGGATTTTGATTTCAAAGGGGTCACATATTGATGCCATATTGAATGGTGGCCAAGTACTGCTATTTGCAAAGGAGCGCAACATAGCAATTATATGCTCCCTACATTTTCACTATTATGACAGCAAGCAGCCTTAATCTCAAACTAATTTGGAAAGTTACATGGAATTGTCTTCTCCATTCAATTATATGTAAAACAACACTCTTTGTAAAAACAACCAAGTACACCTTGTCATTTTTTGTCCCCCCTTTTACCATTATGACCCTCACATTTACATACATAGGCCTCTAGAGCTTGACATTTGATATAGACAAATCACATTAGCCTTCCCTACCTCATCTTTGTAGGTGCCATGCACTCCCTCTCCCTTTTATCATTTTGAATGCATTCCATTTTAAGCTACTCAAAATTCCAGATCATATCATATAGTTGGACTCACTTCTCTAGATCAGCTACAGCAGCAATATGACCACTCCTCTACCTAAGCTTTCACATCTTATCTGCAATCATTTTTAATGTAGTGTCCTAACATCTTATCTACACTGATCTCACGTTATTTTGCCCCTCTAGTACATTCGCTTATCCATCTGTGCATCCATATCTGTCTTATTCTGGTAATGTTTTGTCATCTCATTCCCATTTAGCATAGTTGATTTGGTAGTGGTTTTATAAATTACTTCAAGCTGACAGCCATCCTCCTACACATTTGATAGTGTTGCTGAATGATAAGTTAAATGTGTCCTTTTACATCTTAGTGGATTTGTAGTCCCTTTTATTGGAGGGAGGTATGTGTTATGAAGTATTACAGATGTCAAGTGAATCAATGCCAATGTGTTTAACTTCTCAGTGGTCCAAGAGCCATCTCTGTTGTGAATTCTTCATCGGAAGCACTTGGAGGTGCAGTTATTGTTGCAACAGGCATAGTTCCTGATGAAGTGGATAAAATTAAGGTACTTCTGGAGAGGTGGAGTGATATCGATAAAGTCGACCTCATTTTAACATTAGGTTTGAGCCTTCTTATTGAAATTTTTGCTATACTCCAATATATGTGCACCGTTTCTATGAGACAGTTGCTTCAAATTCTTTTTGAAGGTGGTACCGGATTTACACCAAGAGATGTTACACCAGAGGCCACAAAAATGATATTAGAAAAAGAGGCTCCTGGCCTCTCCTTTGTAATGCTTCAGGAAAGTCTAAAGGTAAAATTCTCTCCAATTGGCTCCTTCTTTTGCGGCCACAGTGATCGTGATATATTTCTTTTTTTTATATCTTGTGGGCATGCAATTTCTCATTTTTTGTTTCGCTTATTTTGTAGTATACATTGAACTTGTTGATAGGAGTAATGCAAATTACAGTTAAAACTCTGGTTTCCAACTGATCTAAAAAGCTTAAGCTATTAGCTAATGGCTCGGGAATAAAGTTAATGTTTTATTCCAAAGATTTAATTTATTTTGTGAATTTTTGTGGGATGTGAAATAAAGTTACTGTTTTATTTTAAAATTATATAAGATGTAATATAAAGTTGGGATATTATTAAACTTTATGTATAGTTTAAAATATTGTTATTTTAATATTAGAAATTGTGTACGTTGTAACTTGTAAAATTGATTTTAACCCAGGTTGTCATTTGTTTTTCATTTAAATGTACCGTTGATTTTAACTCAATTCGACATTTCTAATTTACAGATCACGCCTTTCGCAATGCTTTCAAGAGCTGCAGCTGGTATCCGCGGATCAACACTGGTTGGAATGCTGTCCAGTTATCCTTCTGATATTTAAAACCCTTGCTTCTGTTATTTTTGCTACTAAAATTAAACTCCACTATGGTTTTGTTCTAGATCATCAACATGCCTGGTAATCCTAATGCAGTTGCTGAGTGCATTGAGGCTCTGCTTCCTGCACTGAAACACGCATTAAAGCAGGTAAAGGGTGACAAGAGAGAGAAGCATCCACGCCATGTTCCTCATGCCCAGTCTCCGGGCACTGATCAATGGGAAAGGAGCTTCAGGGCAGCTTCTTCAGATTGTTCATGCTCGCATTGAGGTAAAGATATTATGCATTCAGCTGGCATCGAGTTGCTTTGAACGAGTTGGTCCAAATGCAAAACTAAAGTTCTTCGATTTCGTGTAGTTGATTTTAATATTGTTCGCTTTTGTACTGATTTAAGTTGAGTGATGCTTTTGCCCCTTTATGCATAGGTTAGGTGCTCTATAGTTTCTTTACACAGACGCATATATTGGTTTTGTTTTGAATTGAATTGATTTTATTTGAGCCGATCAACTTTCAGATTTAAATCGCGCGTATCGTCCCAGTGAGGGGCATTTAGTTCAATGCAATCGATTAATATGTTAGTGTTACTTAAATATTAATGTTATCTAGAAATTATTATTTATTTTGTTCAATATCATTATATTATATATTATCGGATTTCACCTTTTGTTTCTTTGCCATGAAATCAAATCTTGTTTTGTTTTTTCTCATTTTTCTACTGTTGTTGACCTATTAAATGTCGCCAGATTTTAAGTTTGTTTAGGTTGCTCGATTTTACGTGACAATTAGATGTTAATGAACCAGACACGACATTTAAATCATAATTTTATATTTTTTTATAATAATATATTATCAAATTAAATAATTATTTTTTTCAAATGCAGTATACTTCTCAATATTATATTATACTGTTTGCTTATTAGGTTAAAGTTAATCAGAGTGAATTTCAGAAGTCTCATCTTATATAATTTTATTTTACAGACTTATTATGTAACATTATTTTACATTGTACTCATTAGCTCATTCTAAATTAGTTCACATTTTAAGATAAGAATCATATTTCACAAGATAATAATTAATTATAAATTGCATCAAAACTATTTTAATTGAAAAGAAAAAGCAAAAAAAGGGAGAACTTATTTTTTTTCAGTATAATTTTCTCATATGATATACTAAACTTTTCATATTTATTTTCAAATCATAAAAATTTTGTACAAATCATAAAAATTTTGTACAAATCATAAAAATTTATATCTGTTTTTAGGATAATTTTATTTATAATAACCTATATACACTGAACATTATATAGGGTTATATTTATATGTGAATCACTTTATAAGATTTACTTATGTTTGTGTAAATTTGTAATCTAAATATTGTTCAAGTTAAAATTTATTAAGTATAAATAAATTTTATACGGAGTATTTCATTTATATTATGTATATTTCTCTTTTTCTTATCTAGTTTAATTTCCTAAGGTAAATGTCGCTACTCTTATACTCGTGTTGGTAATGTGCATCTCTTATATGAGGGGGTCATATTTCTCTTGCGCTCTCGATCGCCTTGTGCAGTTCAGGAGTCGCTTTTCCCCCACGTTCATGATCACCGGGCACAACATTCTTGCATTACCTTCAAGTGTGTGGTTATGATGTTGCACTGCTGACATATTATATTATCACAATAAAATATAGTGGGTGCATGCTAGTGCAACAAGACAAGAAAGAGGAAATGGAGAGAGTGTAAATGGCAAAAATGAAAATTTTATAGTTTTATCTACCTTTTAAATAGAAGAATTTTGAATATAATATTTTAAAGGCTGACATTTGAAATTACAAACCTAAATAATACTATCTTCTAAACTAAAAAGTGTGATATTTACCTATAAACAGCTCCCAAAACTATTTGACCTTCGATTAAAGAATGCGGTAAATATTAAGGCCTCATTTGATTCAACGCAAAAAAAGTTCGAACCAAATGAGGCTTAGAATGGTACTCATTTAAAAAATAAAAATAATAATAAATAAA
>JAEMOT010001512.1:316771-331687 GCA_019297695.1 Apostasia ramifera | reverse complement strand
AATTTTTTTATATTAAAATTTATATAAAATAATTAAAAATATATATTTATTATTATTTTTATTACTTTTTAAATTAATATTATTTTAATCATAATTTTGATCCTCACTTCAAACAAAGCAAGTTTATAAATGTGTGTGTGGGTGGGTGTATTTATTTATTTATTTTTTTTTTGAAAGGGGTTTAATGTTTTAATTGAAAGCGAACTCATTTAAACCCTAAAAAAGGATTCAGCCTCAGCCCTACGCTGTCGAGCGGCCGCCGTAAATCTATCCCCGCTTTTCCCTCGCTCTTCGCGCCCCAATATCAACACAAAAACCCTAGATCTTTTGGCATCTTCACCTTCGGCACACCTCAACGATATCCTGGTTGAGCAGCCAGAAAGCGGTCGACAGCGTCACCAAGGTGCTTCCCTTGATTTATCGTTTCCTTTTTCCAGTTCTCGATTAACCCATATCTCTTTGTACGTTTGGCGATTATATTTTGATTCAAGATTGTACGTATCAGCAATTTGCTGTGCAGTGAAGCTGGTTCAGCGGTTATATTGTCATGGCAGCAGAGGGTGCAGGTCCCCTCAGCTACGTCAATGAAATCGTGCTGAAAAAAAGAAAAAAGAACGATGAGTGGGCCGTAAGGAGAAGAGAGCAGTTGGAAGCAAGAAAGAAAAAGAGCAAAGTGAATTCGGGGTTTATTATCAAAAGGCCCGAGCTTTTTGTTAAAGAATACCGTGAACAGGTAAGATGTTTTATTATTAATACTTACGCCGGTATTAAGAGCAAAGTGAACATGATACTTTGAAATGCCGTATTTTTATTTCCTATATAACTGTATTATGCGTTCCTCTATGTAACTTCTGTGTGGCAGAATTGATAAAGATTTTCATTTCTCTTACGTATGATCAGTTTAAATGTTTAGTGGTTGATTATCAATAGATACCCACTTAGCAAAAGAAAGCAGCAGTTCACATCCTGCGCCGGCTTTGCTGGAATGTCTTCATAGTTTTAGGAATCATCATAGGATGCAACTGAGCTTTTCCTTTGTAATCTTCTATGTAATATTGCGAAGATTATCTGACAGGACAGGTCATTGCGTTTGAACCGATCAATATGTTCATTTTAAAAATTTTGAACTCTATTTTCAGGCTAGTTTCTTGTGTTACCCAATTATGTATGCTACACTACATGGCTTTGGTTACTTGAACATGAGTTAAGGTCAAGAAAAAACTTGGTTTCTGGTTGACTGAGAGTTAGGCTGAAGTTGTTCTCTTCCTTCTGACCATACAATTAAAGAAAGAATAGTAACGTGGGAACTCTATTCTTTTGAGGTGAGAGTATTTATCTTCTCTTGGAATTTAAATATTTCAGGATCCACAAAATGTTTCAACTTTTTTCTTAGCTTCACTATCACATATAGAAGGGTGAAATAATTTTCTTGCATTAAAATTTTCTTTTATAATGAGAGAAGATTTTTGTGCTCATTTTAGTGAGTTTTGTATACACTTATAGCATGGTTTCTTTTTAATTTGCAGGAGTTGGATCGGGTTCGAAGGACACAGAGGCTTAAGATAAGAAATTTGTCTGCTGCTAATGATCTCAAGTCTAAGTTGCTTTTTGCCATTCGTATACAAGGGTGACTCTCATCAATGACATTAATTCATTGTTGTTGAATTTCTCCTACTTTGGTTTTGGTTGTTATGTGCTTCTATTACATTATGTGTACTCTCTTTTCTAACAGTTCGACTGATATGGATCTGCAAACCAAAAAGATTCTGAGGAAGTTGAGGTTGATCCATATCCTTAATGGAGTATTTCTAAGAGCCAATGATGGCAATTTGAGAATGCTAACCAGTGTTGAGCCATTTATTACTTATGGGTAAGGAAATAACAGTATCATATGTTTTAACTGGATGTATTTTCTTTGTGATTTATCTAATATTGGAAAGTTTTTTTTTGTCTATTGAACTGTTTTTTATACAGCTATCCTAATTTTAATAGTGTGAGGGAGTTAATATATAAGAAAGGTTCTGGTAGAATGAAGAAGCAACTGGTGCCTCTTACCGATAACAATATCATTGAGCAGGTCAGTCACTTTTGTATACTTTTTGTACCATATAATTCTTTGTTTTTAGTTGGTGTGGTAATTGTTTGTTTTCTTTATTTGGAAGTAGTAATACTTATGTCGTAGCAAAATTATCAATCTTCAAATGTGCATAGATATGACATGTCTATTTTATGTGTTGCTATTGACTATTGAGAGGCCATTGGGTAGTCTTTTAATTTTTTCTGACTTGATAGTCCTATGAAAAGGTTACAGAAAAGGGGAAGTTGAATAAATATTAGTTTAAGAAAGGTGTTGATAGTGCTATTTTCTCACAACTTTCTCTTTTGTGAAAGGTACTAGGTTTTAGTGGTGAACTAAAAACCTATGCACGAACTATGCGAAATTTTCTATTTTATATATATATACATACATATTGAATTCATTATTGTTTATATAGATGATGTATTAGTGTTTTTTAATAATTTTTATAAACATTTCATACATTTAGAAATTTTAAATGGTTAATTATAAAAAATGGATTAGTAGTATCTGAACCAAAAATGAAATTGGTTCAATTAGAAATAAGATTTCGTGGACATGACATTGGTAAAGGGACAATAATTCACCTCTAAAGAAGGTATTGAATTTTCATCTAAAGTTTCAAATGCAACTAATATCAAACAACTCCAAAGGTTTTTAGGATCATTAAATTATGTGGTTGACTTTTAAAAAAAAATTAGCACAAGATACAGGAAACCTCTTTTGAAAGATTGAAGAAGAATTCCATGCCATGGATTGAACTCAATACCATGGCAGTTAAAAAGGTAAAAGAGGTAAAATATTTACCTTGTTCGCAGTTTGTAGACTTTGAAAATTTTAAAATTGTAGAAATTAATGAATCAAAGTTTGGTCATGGAGGCATACTTAAACAGAAAAATAAAGAAAAAGAAGAATTAGTGAGATATTATTCTGGCAAATGGAATGATGTACATAATAATTACTTTATTATAAAGCAAAAAATGCTTGCAATAGTTAAATGTATATTAAAATTTCAAGATAAACTCTTAAATAGGAAATTCTTTTTAAGAATTGATTACAGTGCTGCAAAATTTATAACATAGAAGGATGTAAAAATTCTGGTATCAAAAAAAATATTTGCTAGTTGGCAAGTCTAATTATTAGTATTTGATATCAATATTGAATATATAGCTCTAATACAAAAAGATGAAATACATACTAAAATAGAAGAAATGAAATAAAAAAAAACATGATCACAATAATAGAAATATTATTACGTAAAAGAAAAGAAATTACATAAAAAAATTGTATTGCAGTACAAGAGACAAAAGAAGATGAACACTTTGGAGAATAAGAGAAAAGAAGTAAAGAAAAGCTTTTACTTTCTGCCTTCCTTTCCTTTTATCCCAAGCTCTCTATTTATGGATGCTAAGGGATCCTTTGGGCTGGACTTAAAATTTTTAAATTAATCCATTTTGAATGAATAAGATATAATTATCTTAAGATGCCATTTCAATACCTTATTTTGGAATATTTTTTCCTTTGTCATTTCGTGGAGGACATTGATTCCATTTTTCTGGGTATTTCTTCTTTTTGTTGTCTTATAAATTTTTGATTCCATATGTTGTCATACTTTTTAATTAAGTCTTCTCCTTTTCTTTATGTTTCGGCAAAGACGAAATCATCATATCAAAATATTCCTTCATAGTGATGTCTTCGTTTTGATATTGATCTTGAGCTTCTGAGATGCTTATTTTGTCTGAACTAGCTTCTAAGAATATTTTGGAAATATTTCAGAAGATGTCTTTTGTATTCTTCTAGGCATCTTAGCATTATCTCTTCACGAATCTCCAGAGGATATTTCCCCACATATTCTTCCTTTAATTTTTCTAGTGGTGATACTCTAGAGTTTATAATTTTATTATTTAATTTATTTTTATGAATTATTTTATTTATTTTTTCAATTTTTTCTCTAATATTATTTTGTTCCACCATTTCAAAAGATATTTTCTTTTGAGATATAACATGTTTAGTTCATCTTTTTCGCATTCTACACTTCATGTTCATATATATGAAATCCTACATTCAATGAAGTATAGAGAACATTATCCCATTATAAATTAGTATTTGAAATTTTATATATGGTCATTTACAATGATTATGCTGTCAGAGGGGGGGGAATAGCAGCTCCCATGAAAAATTGCAGTTATTTAAATGCTAATTTTTCTTGATATTTGAAATATAGATATGTTTAAATTTCAACTAATGAATATTTAGAATTTAAATAAACTATTATCTTCTTTGAAAATACTTTAAAAATAAATTCTCCCTAATTTCAAATTGAAAGTCAATTCTTTTGCCTTTACTCTCCTTGTTGAAAAACACTTGATCCCTTCAAGGTGGAACATAGATCAACATAACGAGTCCAATCTTTTGAGCTCATCTTCAATTATCCAAGTGACATCAAATATTGGACGATTGTCCACTAGACAAAATAACGATCATATTCATTGTTGTATTCACAATTTCATTAGTTAGAATATCTTTAAATTCATTTTCGCAATGAAGGAACAAAGGAGATTTTGGAAATGAAATACTAGTAGGAGCAATACTAGACAGTAGGAAATTCAAAAGTTTTTTGATATGGTATTAGATCTTTTGCCTTGAGAATAAGACTAATAATTAAGTTGTTAGATTATTCAACTAAATATGCATTTGGTCCAATTTTATCAAACATAAGGTAAGGGCTAATAACTCTTATGTGGAGTTTCTTGATGGAATTCTTAGGTAGATGTGCATAGCAAATACAAACTATCACAAAATAATCATTGTCTATAAAGCACCGATATTTTATGAAGCCTAACTTATCTATATCATATCCGTATCAGATACTGATACTCCTCGATACTTCACCATTATGTAATTGATACGCACGCGGCGTATCAATTTTTTTTTTTTTTTAAATCTAGTACTTCCTTGATACTTTTTTGATACTTATTTGATACTTTCTGATACTTCTAATTAGAGAAAAAATATTAAAACAGTCTGTTCGGCCCACACGATAAAAAATATCTCATATATAAAGAACCTATGCATAGAAAATTGAGAGAGAGATATGCTGGGCTTTGCAATTGAGATCGAAAAAATGTTTCACACGCTAGTGCTTCGGCAATGAAAAAAGATTTAGTATTCGCAAGCAGCTGTATTTTGACTAATTCTTTTTGTAATCTTACAGACACTAGTGATGTTTCTGCTTTTTTTTACTTTAATCGATATTATCTTTGTTTCTATTGGATGTCTATCATTTTTTTTTTACTTTAATCAAGCTCATATTACGAAAAACATAAAAATTTGATCTTTTTATTTTATCTGTTTATTTAGTCAGAGATTTGAAGATAGAACATATATACTTTAATCAAATCAATATATTTTGATTTATGTTACGGCATCTGTATTATTAACTGTATCTTGTTTGTATTATACTAATTGATATGAATCAAATTTAAATCAAAAATGAAATTAATCTACCAATATATATTTAAACTCTTATTTCATGTAAGTAATATGATAGGTTGGAAAGTAATTAAATAGATTTTATGATATTATTTTAAATTTAAATTTTTTTGAAATTCTGTAGTTCAAAAATATTTTTTTTAAGTTAAATTATCCATAATATTGCTTTAAGTGATATAAAAAATATAATTAATTTGAAAAAAATTTAAAAGATACTTTTGAAATTTATAATAACAATTTGTATAAATCATTCTTATCTACTATAGAATTTTACCTTAAATATGAGAATATAACATATTATACACATATATAATAACTGTATCCTGATGTATTTGTATTTTTTTTTTTTAAGTTTGTCGTATCACCGTATCTATATCACTGTATCATACTCGTGCTTTGTAGATCATTGTTAAAAGGGCAAATTACACTCAGGTCCCTGAGTTTAACACTTAATAACGCGCAAGTCCATGTTTTTAAAATTATCACATCGGGGTCCCTGAGTTTTAATAACTTATCAAATGGATTCTTTTTATATTGTTTTATTATTAAAATTTTTTAGAATTACCATTTTATCCCTGCCTCGCTCTCTCTCCTCCAGATAAAGTGGAGTTTGCTAAGTAACATATTCTTCTCTTTCAAATAGCTGCTTGCTTGGCTTTAAAGCCTTACCTGCCCTCTCTGGTGGGCACATAGGGGTATTGAAGTATGTAAGTCTGGGCCTGTAACACCAGAAAGGTAGAGAGCATGCAATAGACTCATTTTACCAGGCGGGGGGTGTTTATGGGAGTCCCTGGGACCCCGAGACATTGGCTTCCGCCAACAGTGCTCTCGTCCTGCCTGCCTTATTATTAGAGAAAGGGGCTTTGGCATCATTTCAAGTAGTCAACCTGGGTCGAAGAAGCATCAACAGCTGCCTGGAATCTAGATCGGGAGGAGAGAGAGCGGGCCAAGGGTAAAATGATAATTCTAAAAAAATTTAATTATAAAAAAATATAAAAAGGACCCATTTGATAGTTATTAAAACTCAGGGACCCCGATGTGATAATTTTAAAAACATGGACCTGCGCATTATTAAGTGTTAAAATCAGGGACCTGAGTGTAATTTTCCCTAAATCTTAGTTGTACAATGGACATCAACTTCAAGGTCTTTTTAGTATTATCTAAGGCAATTTTGGGTTTAATCTTATCCTGAATTTCATGAATATGGCATGTGAAAGGTCTAATAAAGTTTGAAATGCATGTATCAATAGATATAAGAACATAGTCAAGTGGAGTCTTGGGTTTGTAGCCACGAACACATTCAAAAGAACCAATACTAGTAGATTTATTAACAAAATTATTATAAGCAAATTTAACATTAAGTAGAACAAGATCCTAATTTCAAGGTTTATCGCTAACAAAAGAACTAAATAAATCACATAGACTATGGCTCACAACCTTTATTTGACCATCTGTTTGTGGGTGATATGCAAAAGAAAATGTTAGTGTCACAATTTCTAGTAGGTTTTCCTAATGAAACGAATTTGACATTTCTAATACAAAACATAGAGCTCGGCAAGGCTACATAATTTAATTACATCCATTGTAAATAATTTAGAAATATGAGTTGCATCACTAATTTTACTGTGGAATGAAATATGCTATCTTAGAGAATATGTCACTGAAAGCAAATATGAAATCATGACCTTCCGATGCTTTAGGTATTTCTAGAACAAAATCTCTATGTATTTTCAAGGTGTATGTGGGTACTAGTAGGGGTACCAATAGGGATGTGCATATGTCTGTATTTTACTTCTTCTTATAAGAAGTATGACAAGTATGACATTGAGAAACAATATATAAAACGGGCCAATAAACTCTACCTGAAACTAAGTCAGCCTGAATGTCCTTGTCCAATGAGTTCCCAGCATGCATTTTCACACAAGGTAACCTCATAATGAGGTGTGTAGAATGCAGTTATGTGAACCCTTATACAAATAACCATCACGAATATGAAAAGAATTATGGTATTATCGAGATTAAGCATTGTAAATCTTTTGTAAACTCATTCCAAAATTAAGGCAAAATACATACTCATCCTTTAGTTTATTAATTCCAAAAACTCGATGCTCATGTCCTGGACTACTCCAATGAGTCAGACTAAGATATCAACGACCTTGTGCTCCACACTTGACTGTTGTTTTAACAAGAAAGTGTACCAAGAAACTTGATCCATCTAGCATTTCTAGGCTCAACTTTTGAGACTGTACATGACACAAAGCTAAATGTTAGGAAAATAGGGCAAACTCATAGAAAATAAGTAATATCCCCAACTGATTGGATAATCTCTTAGAATTCCTTCTCATAATTGGAATTGTGTTGCTTTGCTTCAGAAAAGTTTCCATTAAAGATGGCTATGAGATGGTCATACTGACTCAAAACTCTCATGCTTATCCTGAGATATTACAAGCATCTTAAAAAGTTACTAAATATAGGTGCTTAAGGGTAGGTGCATAAGTTAGCTTTTGCTTTATCTCTTGAAAGGCTTGGAATGCAGAGGATCAATTTTCAATCTTTTTGTTTTCAATACTTAATTATAGGTGCGATAATTGTGTTTGCTCTTTGAATAAATCTTTTATAGAATGTAGCTAAGTCATGAAAATTGCATACCTTAGTAATAAATGTTGGATTTGACCAGTCTATAGGTTCCTGCACTTTATTCGTGTCTAAGATGGATATGAATTGGTTTTTTAATGAATAAACCTTCACGCAATTGTAGGGCTGGCTGCAAGTTGAGTTCGAGCATGTTGGGCTCAAGTTGAAGTTGAATTTTCAATTTTGAGTCAAGTTTAATTTAAGAGGGCAATTTTTTTTTTTTGCTTTTGAGTTAAATTAAGCATAATTAGAAGCCATATTTTTAAAAATTAAGATATTCATTATATTTTATACTATGATATGATATTATAAATTTAATATATATTTATATAAATAATTTTTTTAGTTATAGTTTGAAAAATTTTAAATATGAATATTTGTATATATAACAAGTTGATTATGAATTAAATTAATTTTATTTCGAGCTAGTCAGCTTCGAGCTACATGTAAATCAAGGCAATTTGGAATCGATTGAAATGCAAGCGAGGTTCAAGCGATTTTAGAGTTTTGAACAAAATTGGATGAAATACTTTCATGACTATAGAATTATATATTTTTTTGGAAGAGAAGATCAGAATAATTTGCTTGATAAAGAACTGCCGAGAAAGCTACTAATGCACTTAAGTGTTGGATTTTATTTATATTCCGCTTGTTCGATGTTACTTGCACATGGCAATATCCCCTTTCTGTCCATTTCCTTCATGTTTAAGTGGCATACATTATGATTCATATGCAGGAATTGGGGAAGTACGGCATCATTTGTATCGAGGATATTGTGCATGAAATTGCTGCCGTTGGTCCACATTTTAAAGAAGTATCACGCTTCCTGCAGCCATTCAGGCTTAAAAAGCCAGAGAGATTTCCTAAGATGAAAAAAAAGCCATACAAAAAAGGAGGGGATGCTGGCAACCGTGAGGAACTCATCAACGAATTCATCAATATGTTGAACTAAAGAAGGTGAAGATCACCTGGTATGAGCAACTGTCTTCTTTGAATTAATGTACTTAAATGTGTGTTTAAGGCTTTTTCTCTGTGCTGCTAATTGTTATAAGCAAAATATATAACTTCAATTCTAATGGAGATAATGTTATGTCATCTTGTACAAGTTCCGAGTCTTTTTCCTTCAATTC
Organism: Apostasia ramifera; assembly: GCA_019297695.1. NCBI lineage: Eukaryota > Viridiplantae > Streptophyta > Magnoliopsida > Asparagales > Orchidaceae > Apostasia > Apostasia ramifera. The sequence continues at coordinate 322,354 of JAEMOT010001512.1, read as the reverse complement.
CCGTGATGAATACCAACATTTTTCCTTGTCTGTTTGTCAATTTTCATCATAATACTTAATATTGGGTAATGCCCTGAATTATATTGGCTTTAATCACTAGTATTTAAAGAAGTGTTAGAAATAATTGATCATAAAGGCTCTATGGATAATGTGAAATAATTCATCATAAAGGCTTTGTGATAACATTATTTGGTTATAACGTTATTGTGATAACTGTTAGGACTCGAAAGCAAGAAGGATAGTACCAAATAAGTTGCTTATGCCATATATTGAGAGATTTAAATAAACTGAATTTTTTCTTGATAGAATAGTAAACTGGAATTATTACATGAAGCATTGAACAAAAATGATTTGTAGAAAAAGCTCCATAAAGGCCGATGCTTATTCTTTGGGATGAGGCTATTGATAGACTTGGCAACTGGATCGGATCGGTTTGGGTGCCCAACACAATGGTGCACCAATGGGCATTCAAATTGAATTTATGAGACTTCACCAAGTGGTTTTTTAAGTAGCTTACCCAACCTCCATACTCACCGGCTTTGTAAGAATAGATATTCTTGCAAAGATTTACATACTACATTTATTGAATTTGGATTATGCAGATTGGTAGAAACTATGTTAAAAAATTCTCATACCCTCTATTTGTACAGTAAGCTTGAGATGCTATAATAGTGGTGGTGGCAGTCAACGATTGCGATGGTACAGACGGTCCACCTTCCTTCTATGGTCTAGGCGGCATCATCATTTGTGAATCTGGAACATACATTTCTTGTGAATCACCTGTGTTCCCAAGCTGCGCACCAGAATTTCCACATTGAATAGGCATTAAAGGGAATTTTGGTGAGTGTTCACAGAGATTAGTGTGAGGGGTGTGACTTTTGCGGTGGGAGGGGGGAATTGGTTTATAAAAAGAATGAAGAAAAGGGTCAACGGCCATTGTTGGTTGAGAAACGAGAAAAAAAATAAGGTTTTATAGGTTCCAGAACTGGTTTTGCCAATTTTGGTTGTGTAGAACCTACCTAATTTAGCCACCCTAGGGAATCAGTATTCTGAACCAGTTCCATTTGAATCCAGTTTGTTGGCCAAATCTAGCTATTGATCATGATGATGAATACATTCTTTATGTGCATGGTCATAAACTATTGAATTACGATTCAACATCACACATTTTTCTTTTTGCTTTTTTAAGGAATAGCCATGGTGGCTTAGAATAACTAGTATGCTCTTCTTTACTTTTGAGATGAGATATTCTGAGATGGAAATATATATGAAAGTGATTAGGCTTATGCTATGTAAATCAAGGAGTCTTCTGGAAGTTATATTAGCAAGTGCTTTATGAATGATGGAAACTACTAGTTGTTTCATATTCTTTACAAGCCTCTTGTTTTAGCTACATTCCTTAATATTTTGAGCCACCCACCCTACCTTCTTTGGAAATCAATCAACAAAGACATGACTTGTTTTTTTCTTCTCTTATATAATAATTTACAACAACAACAGCTAAGCCTTTATCTCATTAAGTGAGTCAGATACATGAATCATTTGTTTTCAATGCACTCTATTAGGTAGCAAATTCTCATTTAGCTTTTAGCCAGGCTTGTTTGTTTGGTTGGTTAAAATTAACCTGGTTTAATTTTAAATAAGCATATCACATCACATAATTAATTTATTTTATATCTTATATGTATATTAAAATAATAATTAACTTATATCACATTTCTAACATATCCTAATATAATAACTAATTTTATTTCACATTATTTATAATTTTCAATAAAAAGTAATCTTTATCCAAGTTTAATTTTAACCTAGTTAAATATTAAACTTTGCAAACAAACAGGCCTGACAATAAGATTATCCCTTATAGTTTCTTGCTATATCTTTTTCGGTCTCCTTTTTTTTTACATGGACAAAGTCTAATAACCCAACTTTCCTTATTGGAGCTTCAATCGGCCTACGATTTATATTTTTAATATCATTTAAATCGACTCTCTCTAAGTTTATTCTCAATTAACGCAAGAAAGTTGGAGTAGCATTAATTATGATTCCCCTGGGTGGCTAAACTAGGTAAGTTCTTTTTTTTGTTTTTGATAGCATAAACTAGGTAAGTTCTACCCTCCCAAAACTATCAGAACCAGTTTTGGAACCCATAGAATCTTTTTTTTTTTTTGTTTCTCAGCCAACAATGAGCTTTGGCCCTTTTTTTCATATACAAATTTCAGTATAAAAATTAATGTTTTGCATCCTACACAAAGTTTAATAAAAAAGTTCACTTTATTTCATATGCTATATAATTTTTAACATAGAAATTAAATTTAATTTTTATTATACACTCATCTCACACTATGTTAGAATTTTTTTTTTCGAAAGCCAAAACCCTCCAGCGAAATAGATCAAAGCCGACTTCTTTCCTGGTGCTAGTATAATAACATTGCTTGGATGAAACATTATTCAAAGTAACCTTGGCTCCATTTGGAAGCCTCTTTCTACCCATTATTGTTCACTATCCTCTTAATTCTTTCCAAAGAACTTTGAACTACATTATCGCTGAAGCAGTACATGGTGGATTACTATTTGCTTGAGGAGTTTGGCCTTCATCAAAACTGATTGTTAACCTGTTTAAGATGCTATCCATTCATCGATACCATTCTATTAATCAGGTTGCCCGTCCCTACCCTACAACTCATTTTGTAATTCGGCCTAATTCTTAAATAACTTGGAATCCGAGATTCAGCTTTCGCAAAAGGTTTCATTTGTTGAAATATATAGCAGTTATTTAAATTCAGTTTTTCTTCTTTTCCTTGTTCTGAAGCATGTATTATAACCAGTACCTGACTGTACCTAACTCGTGAACTTGACCCAAACTTGATTTATTCAGTTTGACCCGTCAACCCATGAACTTGTCTGTTTGATTACTGTCATCATCCTTTTATGTGGCTTCATTCATTTATTAGCTGTCAGCTTTCATTTATAATTCATTCCACGTGATGATTTTTCTTTTGTCTAAAAAAAGCAGAGTTAGTTAATGTGGATCTGTAGTCCGTTGTTTGCTGCATGTTGCCTCAATAACTCAATTAATGATTGGGGCATTTGATTATGAGAGTTAGTGCTCTTAAAAGATTACTCAAGCCATGAACTGGGCCATTTTTGTGCATGGGTGTATGGTTGTTCTTGACTACGACTTTGTTCAACTTTTGTGATATTTAAATTTAGAGTCATTTACATGCGTGTCACAACAAATTTGATTATTTACGTCTAAAACACCGTAAAATATTCATTTATACGTCATAGTTTTTTATATGCTTACTGATCTTAAATGTGATTTGATGCACACCGACCCCTTATAGTCTAATTTTTGGCTTGTTCAAAGACTCTTGTAAAATGCAATAATCTCTCCTACCCTGCTTGAGAAAATTCAATGGTAAGATTATTAACTCGGATCCTTTGGTTCGTACGGTTGCCCTCTCATTGATGACTTTAAGGTTTAGGGACTAGGACTTGGTACGAGTCTAATGTTTATGATTTATAGTGTAGGATTTTGAATTTAATTTGAGGGTCATTAAAATCTGCTCTCTTTATCAGTGGGTTTGATTTCAAATGATTAGAAGATTAGGAGCAGCTAAATATGATATTTGAAATTATCTAGGGATTGATATTAAATTGCCTTTGTTTATGATTTGTGTCAGAAAACTTGATTAAAAGAGAAGCGTTTGAATATGCATCTTTGACTGTTATGGAACTAGTTGGCTTCTGGTCAATATGATTATATTAGTTTGAGTCTTAAAATGGGTTGGCTCTAATCCTGACCTGTGATGAAAGTGCTTGTGTTTGCTTGAAATTTTAGTTCGCATTCTTGTTATAATAATTTTCAATGAATGAACTACAATCCCAATCCTAACATGGCTTTTCTATTAAATTTTTCAGAGAAGAGATTAAGAATTTATTTATTTATTAAAAAAAATTGTTTCTTAACTGTTAAGTTCCAAATTTTTTTACATATATTAATTTTTTTCACTAAAAATTTTAAGCTTTATGGATGATTGTATTTATACATTTTGGTTGTTTTTAAATTTATGAGTAAAGGTGATTATTAGGCTGACATATACAACACATACATTTGTTGAGAAAAAAATCAGCTGCATTAGTCAATCCTGAAGCATGATACTTGCAGGTCACTCGAATCCTATTCTCGAACAAATTCGGAGCGGCTGATTGAATTGCGCCCCAAAGTTGAATAGCTCGAGGGGAGTCGAGCAATTCACTAGTGAGTGATTCTTGTCATATTATAGCCTTTGCCCTATATTAGCCGTAAGCTTGCTAATTAAGCCAACAAATATGCTTGAAACTTTGTGCTTAGATTCAAAAACTAGAAGTGCTCTCAAGCTTATGAGTAGCAGCAATTTGAGCCCTCTAATTTGAGCTCATATACATCTAACTTTTTCTATTTTTCGATTTAGTCAAATAAGTCTCTTTAGTTTGAGATAGTATACAAATAAATTTTTCAGCATTAATAGAAGGACACAACGAAGAACATTATTTCGATCTAGTGAACTTAATTTACTAATTTGAAAATTTGATAAAAGCTTTAGATATAGGTTATGTCTGGAGTAATCTACTAATTAGGTCCCGTTTGTTTGCCGGTTTAAAATTAATCTGATTTAATTTTAATCTAGAATATCACATCACAAATAAAATTTAATATTAAAAATAAATTTTATTTCACATCTTACATACATTATTAAAATAATAATTTATATCACATCCTTCACATATTCTAATATAATAACTAACTTTATATTACATCCTTCACACATCTCAACATAATAATTAATTTTTTTTCACATCATTCACAATTTTTAATAAAAAAATATCTCTATTCAAATTTAATTTTAATTTTATTAAATTTAACTTTACAAACAAACAGACCTAATTGATAAATTCTTCATTAAATCCCTTCTTGAGGCTCAGTGTCCTTTTGATTAATTTGAGAATTAGAAATTTTGAAGATTAGAAGCACAGGCTCAAGTTAGAAGGAATTAGTTGCTATTACTGCCCATTTTGTAATTTTTTGAATTTTTATTTTATTTTTTGAATTGAATCTTTTTATTTTATTTTCAAGCTTTTACTTTTGAATATCTAGAAAGCATGTTACTTTTGAAATTGTGTTTGTTGAGAAATAAGATTTAAATTTTTGTATTTGAAAGATATGAAATAAATTTGATAATTATGTTGATGTGAAATAAATTTATTTTGATATATTATTATTTTATATAATATGAAATAAAGTATTTTTAAAATTTTATGAAATTAAATTATTTATTTTTTGACATTTATATTTGATTTGAAAGAAGTTTGTTTTTTAGTTTTTATTCTTTCACAAAAATAGTATTTCTAATTTGAATTTGTAATTATATTGATTTTTATCTATGATATAAAATAAATTTAATTATATATTAAATTTTTGGGGTTTTTCCATACAGGACGTGAAATTTACACGAAATTACTCATTTCATCGTCAATTTATAAATATTATCACTATCACCATATTCATTTAAATTTTACGCATTTCATATATTTCACATC
>JAEMOT010001512.1:279491-308672 GCA_019297695.1 Apostasia ramifera | reverse complement strand
TGTTATTTTTTAAACTAGTACTATTTTGGTCCTGTTTTGGTCCTCGCGCCAAACAGGGCTAGAGTTCGGTCCGAGCAAAGCCTAGATTTTTATTATTATTAATTCAAACTCGATCTAAACCAAAATCAATCTAACTTTTGATTAATTTTCAATATTTTAGTACAAATCTTAGATATAAATGCTTTTGTTTATTCGATCAACTTAAATCATATTGACTATATAATATTGAAACAAAAAAATTAACCTACAACCAGCAAAGTTTGAACAAAAATCACGAATGAAATTCTAATATAATAATCTATTAGGTTATTGTGAAAACTAATCAATATTTTTTAAAATTTTTTAATCGATACAATTTTGAACTAGCTCAATTCGATCTCATATCGGCTCAAAATAGGACAGAAAGACATCTCAAGCCATAAAAATAGCTCATTTTGTTGGCTCGCTCAGATCAAATCAATCTTAATTTGCTACGTTATAGGTAAAAAAGGTGACACATAAGAATTTCAGTTAAATTCAATAATTAGAATTATTTATCGAGTATGTGTGGCGTTACTCTTTACGGATCCCATTAATTTTTTGTATTATATTTTTATTGAAAAATTATATTTAATTAGTTTTATAAATTATTGACTAGAACATTTAAGCATTTTCAAAGTTAAATTGATCCAATTTATTTTCAAATAGTGTATTTTTATTTTTATTTTTGATCGAACAAGTCTATTTTTGGATTATAAATTAATTAAAAATATGGTGACTATGAAGAGAATTTTGATTTTCGTATAAACTAAAATGCCGGCCGAATTTTAGCTAATAAGACTAAATATAATATATATAAATATGCACGAAATTTTAGCTGGAACAGCCGGATATCTATTAATTACGTAATAAATTACTGTCCGTACAACGATTTTATTATTATTATTATTATTATTAATGAAAATTACATCCAGGTCTCTGAGTTTAACACTTAATATCGTACAGGTCCATATTTTTAAAATTATAACATCGAGTCCTGAGTTTTAATAAATTATCAAATAGGTTCTTTTTTATTTTTTATAATTAAAATTTTTTAAAATTACCATTTTACCCCTGCCTTTCTCTCTCTCCTCCTGATCCGGCGCACGCACGCGGGATAATTTATTAAAATGGTAATTTTAAAAAATTTAAAAAGAAACCATTTGATAATTTATTAAAACTCAGGGACCCTGATGTTAATTTTAAAAACGCAGACCTACACGATATTAAACATTAAACTCAAAGACCTGGGCGTAATTTGCCCTTATTATTATTATTATTATTATTATTGAATATCACGCAAAAAAAAGATGGAATATTCTGTCATGGGACTGTAAATTAATGAGCCGAGTTTGATCGAGTTGTTGCCTCTACAAACTTGAAATTTTCAAGCCAAACTAAATTCGAGAAACTCAAAATTCTTCAATCTTTAGCCTCAAAATAAGTATGTTTATATTTTTAAATAGTAATTACATTGTAAATATAAATAAAATACATATACAAATTTATAAATTAATTAATACATAATTATATATTTTTAAATTATTTATTTCAAGTCGGTTAATGCTTATATCGAGCATGAGTTAAAGTGTTGACTCGTTGGTCGTTAGCGGAAAAGCGAAAAGGCTTGTGTTCAAATACGATTTTAATACTCCATTGCGAAAATGTTCGTATTCAATCGTATCTGAATACGAAAAGTAAATCATGAAATATAATAATAAGTTGCAATAAAATTTTAAACACAAAAACTTTTAATATTATTATATTAAGTTTAGTATTTTTATTTTAGTAAAATTACGTACGTGTCATAAAAAATTTTAAATATTATCGATATGTTCATAAAATTAAATTATTAAGTAGCATGTATTTCAATAATGGTATAATATTTAAAATTTTAAGTAATATATATATATATATGTAAATACTCTTATTTTAAATATAATGTGATTTGGCGCATTTAAATGAGCTTAAAATAATATACGGAGTTCTTTCAAAGCAAAATAATATGTGGAGTTTAAAAACACAAAATATATTAATAATTATAATAAAATTTAAAATTATATAATATTTAATTAAATAAATGCCGTACATAAAATTACAAAAAATTGACCATTTCGTGCTTAAATATGAAAAAATCAATTTCTATATAAAAAAAACAGAAAGTAGCTTTTTAAATGCAATAGAATATAAAATAAAAATTTAGGCAGAAACTCTCTTTCATGACCTAAAAAAGTTTTGAAAAAAATATATATTTAAACATTAAAAATCAAATTTTATATGAAAAAATTATTTTTTTTTGTATTTAAATACGATTAAATACAAAAAAAATGCTACACGCAATAGCGTAATTTTAATTGATTCGTATTCAAATACAAAGAAAACTAACCTCCCAAGTAAAGGTGTTAATATGGATTGAAGATTAAAAATCGATCAAAAATTGAATCGAGTCGATCTAAATGAGCCGACTAATAAGTCAAAAGTTTGGCTTGGTAATAATTTCTAACTGATTTTGAACTAGGGTAGGCTAGGCTCGATCCAGCTCGAAATCAGCTCAAATTAAAATATATTTTTATATTATAATACATATATATAATATATGTTTATAATATATATTAAATATAATATATATATTATAAACTGAGCCGATCTCTAGTCGGATCGAGTTGAGCTTAACCGGCTCGAGATCGGCTCAAAAAAAAAAAGATTTGATTCATTTTCAAGCCGGCTCAAAAATGAATCAAAATCAGCTCGAAGTCGATTGGAATCGACTCGAGCCTGCTCGAAGTTGAACCCAATCGAGCTCGGGTCGATCGAAATGTGATCGATCCGATTTTGAGCCGGCATTGGCTCGGGATCCGAAATCGGATCAGTAACGGCTAGGGGTGGCAAAATGGGTCGGCGGGTCGGGTTCGGGTCGAACCCGAATCCGACCCGACCCGAATAGCCTCAAGCCGAACCCAACTCGAACCCAACCCATTTATTAAATGGGTCAAAATCCATGACCCGAACCCGACCCGATTAATAAATGGGTCGGGTTGGCGGATTGACCCGACCTGTTTATAGAATATTTTTTGATAAATGCCCAACTCGAACCCTACCCGATCCGATTATGCCCAACCCGAGCCCGACCCGTTTAATAAATGGGTCAAAATTCATGACCCATACCCAAAATTTGCGAGTCGGGTTCGGATCGAGTTCATGGATCGGGTCATATATTGCCACCCCTAGTAACGGCCCTACTCCGAAGTCCAAAGCGACATACCTGAATTTTTTATATTTAAATATAATTGATAAAACAAAGAAAAAACCAGCTCGAAAAATACTTGATGACGTGTGTCTGCATGTGAGGTCCACGTGCATCACACCATGCCATGTGGCACAACTCTATTGGCCCCGCATAAATAGTAAACATGCGCATAGCCTGCCTAAAAATTCCACTTCTGAGAAATAAATGAAGTCCAGAGAAATAAGGAGGAATATCAAAAAAATAAAATTATCAAAAAAAAATCAAAAAAAAAAAAACATGGAGGCATCAAACATATTTTAGTAAAATAAATAAATAAAAAAATTTCATACAACTTAAAAAACTATAATTTGCAATACAACTATAAAAAAAAAAAATCTCAACTTTTAAAAAACTAAAAAGTAACCAAACATAAAACTGAAAAAAAAAGTTATGCTGATATGCACTATTCCCTTTTAGAAAATAATATCTCCCAATATTTAAAATAATTACAACTATTATTATTATATAATTAAAAATAATTCTAATTATAATTATTAAATATAGCTATTAATTTATATATATTTCAAAAATCAATCAATAATATAAATATAATAAAATAAATCAAAATACAAATAATTATTTATCAATAATATACACATTATTAAAAATAATTATATATATATATATAACAAATTTGATCAAACATTTTGACAATAAAAATTTTAATAGCAAATTACTGAATAAAAAAAACTTTATATAATAGTATTTTTTCATACAATCATACAACATAGAGGTTTTTTGCACAGAAATATCAAATAAAGAAGAACCAACAGAAATATTTGATTATTTATTTGAATTCCAGCAAAATATGCAGGAAGCCACAGAAATATCAAACTACAATCATTTATAACTTTAGAGATATTAGAGATGAACAGATATCTAACTGCCCTATTGGCAACTCATATAGAAATGTAGATCACAGGGAAGAAAAGAGAGATATCCAAACTCTGCATGTGATTCATATTTCTGAAAATCAAATCCAAATAATGAGGAACATAATCATTTTGAGCCAAACACAAATAATCTGGAAAAAGAGAATTTGCTCTTTGCCTTGGGAGTTCTTTCTGAAGCCTTCACTGCACAAGGCGCGGGAGCTGGAACATGGGCTGCAGCTGGGGATGGTGAGGGCTTGTGCTTCGCTGCAATGAAGATGTTAAAAGAGCTCGTCATATCTAGGTTAAAAAGACTATTCACATATTACGATATTTTGCAGTTAACTATGTTGATATTTACGTAGTTGGCCAAACTCCTAACCTACCATGTTAGGGGAGAAATACCTGGAGCTAAAGTTGAGAGCCAAATACACTAATGAACACCTATCAACTCAAAAGCTTAAGCTAGTAGATAAATGCCGTCAATTGTGGGATAATTCTGTGTATTTGAAACAATCTCCTTCTCACATAAGAATCTATCTACATTGGTCATTTCCCGCCCAATGATCATTTTTCAAGTGCATGTAAATCAAGAGCTCATTCAACTACCAAAGGCCATAATGGGAGACACCCACTCTTGGATTCAACACTGCTTACAATGAAAATATTCGGGAATTAAGCTATCCTCCTCACAGAAAGGGACTTAAGCTGCCAGTTTTTTGTTCTATTCTCGACCTCCAACAGTCATTTCCCCTGTTCAGACCCAACCCTGATATTAAGTAGCCCCAGGCCAATTAATCTCAGCACCAAACAGGAGGTAATTTATAAAAGAAAATTAACGTTTTGGTCATCCATTTCAGGCGGGCAGCATTTTAATACTCATTGTTCTCGATTCACCCTTTTGATCCTCTTTTCTTTTTGACATTTTCATCCTCATATTTTTGTCATTTGATCCATGTGATACTTCGAGAGGAGTATATGATCTATCAAACAAAATCACTTTAGTAACTTCTAATCAAAGTAAAGCTTTTTCTGACCAATATGTACCTTGATCTGCTTCCTTATAAGGGTAATATAATCTTTTGCCATCTAAATAACAATGTGATTATCTACAAAAACGCAATGGACTTATATGGAAAAACATGGACTTATATGGAAAAACAAGGACCGAAGTAGTGCAATGAGGAAAAGGAAAAACTAAAATGCAATAAGCCTTCTTTTTCTCTAGTATCAGATCCATATTAGCTAACAAGAAAACTGTCTGGAAGTATGTAAACGAAGCAAATTTAAACTCAAATTTCAGTTTGGTATGCTTCAATTAATGAATGTCAACGCACCTCAAACCAATATGCAAGGATAGATAACGGTTTCCAGTGGAAATTTCAAGAATTTTAAAAACCAATTCCTATTTTAAGGGATCGAAAAATCAAAGCTTACCTTCACTGGAAGGGTTCCCATAGTTTTGCCTCAAAGCCTGAAGAAATGAACTCTCATTGTGGTCTTGCATCACTAGTAACAAAGCAAAAGATGTCATATTACAAAAATGGAATATGAAAGATTCAGAACGGCACAATCTCTTATTTGGCAGGAAAGATGCATACGTTGTTCAAAAAGAATTTCTCTGTAACTGGGGGAAGACCCCACTAAGAGCAATCGCACGGCCTCTGAATCTCTATTTGAAAATCTCTTGCTAGCATTATTGAGATTTTGAGTATCTAGTAAAATGCCTGCAAGCTGCACTTCAAATAAAACAATGTAATTCAGCAAACTATTAACACTGGAAAGCACAACAAAGCCTGAAGACGACATACCAAAAGCCTTTTTATAGTTGGAGTCTGAAGTAGATTATATGCCTCTTCACAGTAATTATCAGTCAGGATAGTACACCGAGACCCAACCTAAGGAAAAACAAGTTATATTAACTCTACAATGCTGTGATACCTCTGGTTTAATAGTCCTGAAGCTTAACAGGAAACAGTTACCTCGCCATTTGTTCGCAAAATATCTTGTCCCACCACAAGTAAACTCAGCTGCCTAGCCATTAATAAACCTTCTAAATCTAGCTGATGAAGCATTAAAAGAAAATTGTGATTGATCATTTTGACAGAAGATAATCATTATGCAAAGGAAGTAGCAGGGAATACAAAAATCTCATAGCATACCTTCATCTGAATCTACAAATATGGAATGGGTTTTTTCCCAACTCTTACAAAAAAATAATTTGGATCAAGAATTCATGCCTTTCATTAGCAACATGGCATAAATTATACCATCAACCTTGTGATGTGCAACAGTTGCATTTACATTATTTTTAACCACCTTTAAAGCTTATCAAGCATGGATGTATCACAGATGTAGACTAATGGGCGCAAATTTTGATAAAAGGTGCACAAATGTGTATAGCTATGACATGTGCTTCTTGTTACAAATTGGCTTAATCAAATATTAACAAATCTATGAATAAGTAGGAAATGTAAAATATTTTCCTATCATCAAGTTGTTTGTGACAGATGATATTCATTATATAATGAGGGTTGGTCCACTTTTGAGATTCTAGAAGAGCACCCACCAAAAGAGAGAGGGGAATTCGCCTTAGGTTGCCTGGCCAAGGCCTGGAGGATCCTCAACGTGCTTCCTACTGATCAACTCTGGAGGTGATTTCATAAGAATTTGAGAGAAAACGGCAAGGCTCTAGACGCTAATTAGATTATCCAATCTGAAAGAAGAACATGATCTACTTATGTATCCTATCTAAGATTAAGAATCGTATGATTGATGTAAGGTTCTATGTCTATCTGTTTACTAAGTAGAAAGATTTCTCTTTGCTCTCCCTATGAATGTAGGAAGATTCCTCTGAACCATATAAATCTAATGTTCTTATAGTTGCATTGTTATTTTACAATCATAACTTCTCAAATTCATCTAGGCGTGACTTATTTAGCTAACTACTTCAATCTAAGTTTTCCACTGCGTATAATTTTTCAACATTTTCTTGCCAACATTCATGCTAGGAATTAGATTCAAGCTGAATTAAGAAATCTAGAAATATAATGTTCAAATAATTTTGATTTGCTAGAAAGTCATAAAATATACTCCAATTAAATGATCTTATGTGGCTATCATCAAGCTACAATTGTATACAACATGTAGTATAATATCATCAAAATTAACTAGCATTAAGGTATGAAATATGCATTGGTCAGGATTTAGTCAATTTATCAGGAACCAATTTGCATTTCACTCATGATGTTTTTTTTTTATTTCATTGTTGCAAGTTGGCAGTTGGGTCCAACTTGGGACAATTTGGTTATACTGACACCCAACTATAAAGGAGTCCCAGTCAAGATGGTCCACAGCTTAACTATCTCTCCTCCCTCTCTCTCTCATCCCCTTCCTAAGGTCCAGTCATGTGTAGTCCCAGTAGTATCTAACGCAGGAGATAACCCTTGCAGTCATCAGGAATGGCGCCATCATCATTCCTTCCGCCATGCCAACCCTTAAGCTACGACTAATGCCATTCAAACCCCAACTCAATCATCAGTTGAGAGTACTACTCGAAAGACTATAGTGCCAGAATACCAATAACAATGTCAATGGCATCATCAGCTTACCTAGTCTACCCAACTTGCAGCAGAATTTAGTTGGAAGTTTTTGCAACTAGCCATTTCTAACATCTAGTTCAACTGTATAAACAAGAGGAGCAGCCCAAAATGCAGTGATTCAAAAGAAAGAAATGCTTGTACTTTGTAAGTTGGAAAAACAGTTTAGGACCTCATCTGAGAAGACCAAGGACGAAGCATCAATTCCGAAGTGGTGAAAGAGCCAAGCTGCTTGCTTTTGCTCCCACATCCTAGCCCTCTTCATGTTGATGACGGGCACCACAACCTCATCCTTGCGCCCACATTTATCATTCGCCATTCTGTTCTCCAGCAACCAGGCGTAGCAAATTGCCGCCACCATGGAACTCGTGTCTGCATCAAAACACACGGAGAAATAATAGTCAAGAATGCTCCCAGCATTCGATTTCAATACCATCGAGTCCAGGGGAAAAGGGTATCAACTTGGGGTGTAAGACGAGAGCACGATCTTGGCTCTTGCGTACACTTCGCCTTCAGAAACCCTCCCGATCATGTCCCTTTGCTGGCGCAGAAACGAGTTTATCTGCTTCAACCCATCCTCCACTTCCGACCCTGCCTCCGCCCCTAGCACGCCGGAGAATGACTTCCTACGGCCGGATACCTGATCAACAGAGCAAGTCGAAGAGGAAAAGGACCTCCGATGGGCGGCGGACTCCCCAAGAGTCCGAGGAGGAGACAGCGGAGGCTGCTTCTGGGGGTCATTGTCCGGCGTCGACAAGGGACGTCGGAGGTCGGAGGATTTGTACTGGAAGCGGGATGAGGACTTAGGGATAGGGGGCAGCTTCGGCGGCAGGTTGCTGGTCGGAGAGCGGTTGCCGGTAACGCGGGGATCTGGATCGTCGAATGGGTAACTTAACCGTCGGCCGGCGGAAGAGACGGGGTCGTCGCCGGCGAGGAGGCTCTCGGACTTGTTCCGAATGTGCCGGACCGAGGATTTCTGCAGGATCTCGTCGCTGACGCCTTCAACGGGTCGGTTCCTATTTCCCACATTTAAAATTGAGATTAAATTGGGCAATTTTTTTTAAAAAAATACAAATACCACTTGGGTCCCATTATTTATATAATCATAACATTTTGGTCCTTCAAATTTCAAAAACTTTTTCTATAAGGAAAAATTTCAAAAACTTGTTGCTCCGATCTTGGAGAAATACTTGGGTTCGGAGCTCCCGCCACGTCACATTTTTGAAACTGCTTGGTATAGATATAAATGTGCTTGTTATAGAATTAAAAGTGCTTGTTACAGTGTGCTTGTTATAGGTGCTTGTTATAGAAATTTTTGTAACAAGCACATTTAAGTTAAAAGTGCTTGTTATACCAAGCTCCGAAAATGTGATGTGGCGAGGAGCTCCAAACCCAAGTATTTTTCCCGATCTTGAGACTTCCGACTTTTTTAATTAATTAATTAATTAATTATTGACCATTTTAACAATGGTTAGTAGAAATGATAAAAATTAAAAAATAGGAGTGTTTGACATATTAATTAATGAAAATAATTAATTACTGATAAATCTTTATAATTAATTTCTAATTATATTTTAATTTATAATTTTTAAAAATTTATTAAAAAATCTATATACTTTACTTAATATTATAATTAAAATTCTTTCGTCTAATATTCTAATTTTATCCTTAAAATTTCTTTAAATTTTTATATTTATGTCATTATTATTCTCATTACTTCCACTTGTCCCCACTCGCTTTTTCAACCACCTCATTGCTGTAGGCACCTCGCCGCTACTGCCTCCTCGCCATCGCCTTATCTCCTTACTGCCGTCACCGCCTTCGCTTCACTAGCTTTACATGTCCCAGTAAGAAGGAGGGAGAGAGAAGGGCGCACTCCTATAAGCCTGCTTCACGGCTGAAGCAGGCGAGAAAGAGAGAGAGAGAGAGAGAGAGAGAAAGAGGTGGGACGCCTGCGCCCTCTGCCTGGCTTCTCGGAGAGAGCAACAGATACGGAGAAACAAAGAAACAAAGAGAGAGAGAGAGAGTGATTTGGCGATGGGTGACTCACCCCTTCTAGATGCTCCACGACGGGGAGCAAGAGAGCGAGAGAGAGGAGGGGGAGGGGGCAGGCTAGTAGCCGGCCCCTTTAACTTCTCCCCTGCTAGAGCAGGAGAAACAGAGATTGAAGAAAAATTTTAAAATTTTAAATTTTTGATAAAAAAAATATTTTTAATATGCTAATGAATATTATTAGTTTGAAATTTTATGTAATAATTTTAATTTTTAAGAACTCTGTTATTATAAAATTTTTAAACTAAAAATTTTATAATAAATTTTTAAAAATAATAGATTAAAATATAATTATAAATTAATTATAAAGGCCTTTTTACTAATTAATTCTAATGAAAATTTATAATTGTTTCTAAATAAAAACTTTAAAATTCTAATATTAATATTAGAGATCGAATGACTAAATTAGAAATTTTTGTAAATTGATAAACCAAAATGTTATAAGCTTCAATATGAAAAGATAAAATTACATTTCATTTATAACGTATTAGAATCAGATTTATCTAGGCTTCACAAAAATGTTATTATATCTTTCAAAATATTGCCTTTAGGTACTTAAAAATATTAAATATAAAGATATTAATGCTTATCTCTATTAACAATAATTGAAGAAGCCAATTTTTTTAACAAATTAACCAAAAATAAAATTAAAAAATAAATCTACGTTCCTTACCACTTATTCTATTTCTTTTATCTATCACCTTCGTCCCCTCTTTTCAGTATATTTTTCGTACTTTCATCGCCTTATTTTCTTCATTTTTGTCTTATTTTTTCTATTTATTTTGTAAATTTTTTAAGTGATATATTCCCTTACAGAACATCGAACAGTCGCTATAAATTTTAAAGATTAAATTGAGATGTGTAAAGGAAAAGATGAGATTATAATAATTGGTCAAAAAGTATTATATACTATTCGAAATTGATCGAAAAATTTACTAGTATATCGCTAAACAATTACAAATTTTTGGGATCCAGGTAGATAAGTTCAAACTTTATGGACCTACATAAAATTTAAGCCAATTGCAGGAACTCAGATGGAATTTGCATTTTTTTCTTTATTTATTTATATTCTAAAGGCTAAAATCAAGAAAATTGCATAAATAAAATAAATTGTAATAGTAAAGGGATAATTACCTGCATGTCACATCATTTCACTTTATTTATGCGTTACTCATCCATTCTTAGTTAATTACGCTATGCACGTTCAAAACATTATAAAATCTTACATACACACACTTAAGTTAAAATTTAGTCAAAATTTATTTAAAAAAAAAATATTTCGTTAGTAAATCATTAAAATTATATTTTTATCCTTAATAGTACATATTTTTTTTCTTCCTCAATGTCACAGTAAAGCGCTGATCTGTTCTAAAATCAATTCACATCGCGGATATTTCCTTCCCTTACCACAACCTAAACATCAAAATTTTAAGATTTTCACTCAAAATATATTTAAATATTCTTAAAATAATATGATGAACGGTTCAGTTTTTTGTAACCTAACTATAGTTAGATTATTGGAAAATTATAATTGGTCATTATAATGAAAATAAGTGAAAGTATGTGTATGTAAGATTTTATAATATTTTGAGTGTGCATAGCGTAATTAACTAATAATGATTGGATAATATATAAATAAAGTGAAATGGTGTGACATGTATGTAATTATTCCAATAATAAATTCAAAAATTTGAGTTTGGAACAAGTATTACTAAGCCATAGTTGAATAGCTGTACACCATTTAATTTCTTTGTTCTTTTATTGCTATAAAACAAACAAGAAAGATAAAGTAAAAAAATATATTTTAATAGATAATGAGCATATAAAATACTTAAAAATATTTTATCAAAAAAAAAAAATACTTAAAAATATGTTATTTATGTCAAAATTACATTTTGATGATATTTTATTATCTTTTTCGATAAAATTAAAAATGTGTTTTAAATCTCTACTAAGTTCATGGAAAATATATCATAATGATATGCAAAACCATTTTAGCCCTTTAAGATTTTCAGATGTAAATAATGAATATTATGTTTTTTAAATTATGTGATATTTTATGTAAATCTTTTGATTTTTTTTAAAAAAAATTAGATTGTATTATTTTGATATTTAAATGAGTTTTTAATTACATGTATTGAGATATATTGTGTGGAAATTTATATGTGATAAATATATATAATTAATTAACAACGTAATTTAAATATTTGTAATAAATAATGCGAGTTTTTTTTTTTCTTTTTGATAGTAATTCAACTCTAATGAAATTAATAGAATTTCAATTTGAGGAGGAAAGGATAATTTTGTAATTTGTAAAAAATATGGAATGCAATTTTTGGATTTAAAAAGCCGAAAAGAGTAATTAGTGCAACTGTGCAACCCTGCGATATTTTGAAATTTGAATCTCATACCTTCTTGCAGATCTGGATCGCGGATCCCTACGATCGGGGGACGGGGCCTGCGAGAGCTCCTGGGCCTGGGCGGCGGCTGCGGTGGAGGCGGAGAATCTCGGCGATCCGGAGGAGCGAGCAGGCGAGAGGTTGTGCGCCACCGTTCTCTTCGCTTCTTCGAGCCATTCCTGCGTCAGCCTGCTTGCTGCCGGTGCCGCCGACGTCGACTTCCTTCCCCGCACAAACTCTCTCTCCGGCCGGCCTGTGCCTCTGTCTCCGCTGCCGAGGTTGTAGTCTCGCCGGCGATCGCCCTCGACGGCTCCGAAGAACCAGTCGTTCATGAAGTCGGTGAGATCCGGCAGCGGCTTATGCTCCTTATCGACGTCCTGCAGCTGAAAATCTGATTACTTCGGGCGAAGGAGCGTGGGGGATGGAGAAGGAAAAGCCAACATACCTTGCGGAAATCGCCGCCGGCGGTGATTTTGTGATCCTGGAGATGGCCGTGGAATCTCGCCGCAGCTGCTGCCATGGCTGTTGCCGCCGGCCGGCCAGAAGACGAGCTACAGAAAAGATCAAGGGATGACCAGTGCCAATACCGATGCCAGCGATCTACATAAAGACTCCGCGGAGTTGACATTCAGTTTACATTTTGGTCCCTGAGGTTTAGCTATCCATTCAGGTAGATCCTGTAAGTTTCACTTCATTACATATAACTCCCAATTGTTTGTTTTCTTCTGCACAGGTATCATGATTCGGCCCAAATGTCTAGCCAATTCCCACTAGAGCCATCCTATAACAACTTCATGATGTTTATCCTCAAAAGGTTTGTCAATAGTTTATTATCATGATCGTACAAATATTAGAATATTTCATTTTTTTTATATAAAATTATTCATCCTTGTAATCATCAACTAAGAAGTCTAATTAAAGATCAAAAAAAAAAAAAAACTAAAAAATTTGACAAAATCACTCAATATTACAACAGAGATTCCAACCTTGCAGATTTTATCAGCCAATTACTGTTTACTCTCTTCAGTCATGTGAGCCATTCCAGGTGCTTAAAGTCGCTGCCTTTTACATTTATTGTCTTATCTGTTTTTTATGATTAATTTCTCAAAATGATATTTTTAAGAGTTGAATATCTAAATTACTTTTGTCTTGTTCTTTTCTTTTTTGTCATTTACAGCTCTTAACATTCTCCTTGCACTGCTAACCTATCACAAACTTATTGCCAAAAATCTAGTTTTTCACCATTAATTTATATTGCTTAAGATTTTTCTCTATTTTTGATATGGGACGATTTATTCTTATATCTCTTTCACTACTATTTATAAGTTTAGAAGCCTGCTAGGAGCCGCACTTTGTCTCAGTGATTTCTTTGTCTTAGAATATCACCCGACGATCACGCCCCACCCTCTTGAAATGGTACGAAAATATCATGTCAAATAATTTATGAAATTACGAATCGAATATGCAACAAGTTATTATAAAAAAATAAAAATTTTAATAAGTCAAATTACCAAAGAAAGGTAAGAAGCGGAAAAGCAAAGTCAAACTATGATGTGGCACAAAATTACATGGCCAAATAAACTATAATATATTGAATTGAATCCGTTAAATGCTTCATAAATGTGGTAAGTTGTTGTAAGCAACTCTTTTTTTGTAGACTTTGTGAAGAATCCATAGCTGTGAACTTCGGAACTGTTAGAAGAGGTTCAAGAGCAAACATTAGCTTTTGCTCGACTTCTTAAAATATTTCTGGTGTTCTAAAATTGAAAGATATATAGGTCATTTTTTTTCGCAAGTGCTTTTCATAAATGCCATATAATGAGATAGGTACTATGACTTTATTCTTTGCTATTTTTTGTTCTTATATAATAAAAACACAACATACTAATCAACAGAATATAGAGAATGCTGATTATTATTAAATGAGATTGACTATATCAATAATTATTTCATAAGATATAAGTTAAGAAAAACTTAAAATTAATATATATATATACATCACTTATTAGGGAAGTGTAAATTTTCTTTTCTTTTTTATACAAGTTCCCCATTTCCTACACACAAAAGGAACATCAGCGTGGCCATCTATGCAAGTTCCCAGTTTCCATTAAATAAGAAACTGCTATGATGTCACTGTCAAAAAGAATAGTGAGTTCGACTGATTAGCGTTGAGTGCGTGATATAATAAGTGAATTGATTGTATTATTTCTATAAACTTAAATTTTTAGGAGAGTTGATAGCTTTTAGAATTCTAACAATTATTAATTAGAGATGAATTTTGTGCATGAAAAGTTGGTTGAGATGCATAGGCCTTATAAAAGGAGAGGGCAAATTAGAAAGAATACAGAGAGCTTAAGTGATTTAGAAATATCTTTTATGACACTCAAATCCTCTTTTAGAATGATAGATGAGCAGAGACTCTCTGTATGCTTCTAGATGAAGGGGGATAAGAATGATAGAAATGCAACAGAGAAAGTTGATTCTTGAGCTGTATATGTCAAATTGTAAATGTTGAGGTGACTTTTAGGACGAAAATCATGAAGTTATAGTCGAAGCAAATAATACTTGAACATTTAGGTTTGAGGTCATTACATATTAGGCCCCATTTGTTTTTAAGTTTAGAATTAACCTGGTTTAATTTTAACCTGGCATATCACATCACACATAAAATTTAATATTAAAAATTAACTTTATTTCACATCCTACGCATATTGCTAAAATAATAACTAACTTATATCACATCCCTCACATATTCCAATATAATAACTAACTTTATATCACATCTCTCACATATCTCAACATAATAATTAATATTATTTCACATCATTCACAATTTTTAATAAAAAATATCCCTATTCAAATTTAATTTTAACCTTCTTAAATTTAACCTTACAAACAAACAGTCTTAATATTTAAAGCTGACCTCCTTCTATGGGTGTGAATGAGATGATTCGAGCCAACATTCAGGGCCTAAGAATTCATTTAAATACGAAATAAGATATTGATAATATCACATGAAAGTGATTCAAATAAAATCAAACAAATATACGTTAAAATCTAACAGCTAGCTTAATGTAAATTGCCATATTAAAATTTAGGATAAATGACATCTAGGTCCTTGAGTTTTAAAAAGTTTTAAAATTTTATAACATGACTTATTTCTAAATTCAAAATGACCAAAATACATCTCTCCTTCTCTCCTTTCTCTCACTGTTGTCGCACCAATCCACGACTACATGGCCTGCAAAGAGGAAACATATAAATAAAATAAATGTTGCAGAAATGAGGATGTTAAGGTGGATGTGTGGATATACACGAAAGGATAGAATGAGAAATGAGTATATCCGAAAGAAAGTTGGTGTTGCACCAATTGAGGATAAACTTAGAGAAAGTCGGCTTAGATGATTTGAACATCTAAATTGTAGGCCGATTGAAGCTCCAGTTGGAAAAATTGAGTTATTGGATTTTACCCATGTTCAAAGAGGAAGAGGGAGACCAAAGAAGACATGACAAGAAACTATAAGGAGTGATCTTAGTTACTTTAATTTAGATAAAAATTTGGTAACTGATAGAGCGCAATGAAAATAAAGGATTCATGCAGCCGACCCCACCTAGTGGGATTAAAGCTTGGTTGTTGTTGTTGTTTATATTTTTAAAAATTTAATTTTAAAATAAATTTTATTAAAATTTATAAAAAGAATTTTATTGAAGTAAAATATAAACCTTAGGCCTTGTTTGGCATGAGCCCAAAAATGGGCAAAAAAATATCTTAATAATATTTTAAATTTATTATAAATTTTAATAACTTTATTTCACATCCAACACAAATTTCAACCTTAAAAATCAACTTTATTTCACATCCAACACAAATTTCAACCTTAAAATCAACTTTATTTCACATCCTACACACCTCTCAATATTAAAATAAATTTTTTTTCCATCAACTCTATAAAATAAATTATTTTTTCTTTCCTTACTCAAATTCATCCTCCAACCAAACAAGCCCTTAGGAAATCTATGGAAAGATTTCTGAAATCTATTTAATATTATCTCTAACTTCAAAAAGTTGAGTAACATTTAACCTAAAATTTATTTTAAACGTAGAACTTTGGCTTCTTCTACTTACTAACTTCGAGAGGATTTGGTCAGCATAGTTCTCCTTGGCAAAGACGGAAAATGTCGATGAAATTGAAGGAGTCCTCATGGGGGAAGCCATGCTCTTATAGGCCCTGTTAGGCACAAAAATCAAAATAGTACTAGTTTAAAAAACAATAATAATAATAATAATAATAATAATAAATAAAATTTTTTAATCATTTTATATAAATTCTAATATAAAAAAAATATTAT
Source organism: Apostasia ramifera (assembly GCA_019297695.1). Lineage (NCBI taxonomy): Eukaryota > Viridiplantae > Streptophyta > Magnoliopsida > Asparagales > Orchidaceae > Apostasia > Apostasia ramifera. Next base: position 292,096 of record JAEMOT010001512.1, on the reverse strand, counting down.
TTTACTTACATACTTAATAATTTTAAATAAAAATACCAATTTTATTTTAATTTCTAGACCAAAATACTCGATTTAAATATTTTGATTTAGGATGTAAAATAAAGTAGATATTTTTATTGAAAATTATTAAGTATGTGAAGTAAAATAATATTTTTTATATTAAAATTTGAATAAAATGATTAAAAAAATTTATTTATTACTATTATAGAACTAGTATTATTTTGGTCCTGATTTTAGTCCTTGCGTCAAACAGGGCTATAGATGTAATTAATACATTTTTTGATCTAGGTATTAAATTAGAGAGTCCTTTTTTTGTAGTCTAACTGTAATATGTATCATCAAAAATTTTACGATATGTAAAAGAAAAAATGATGAAATACGTATAAATAATGGGAAACAAATTAAAAACATACATGTCTTATGAATAGTAATTCAGATGTGCGATTCTTCGAAATACAAAAAGAGCAATCCCCTAAGGAGAATGAAGCAAAATCAAGTTGGGATGGACGTATACTTGTTCCGCTCGACATTCTCAAAATAAATAAAAAAAAGTAATATTATTTGCCGCCATATTGGCATTTTCAATACATACGTGTGATTTTATATCTTTAACCGTTATGAAAGTCGCATTCTTCGAGCATTTTTATGACCGTCTTTTATGATTTTATATCTTTAACCGTTATGTGCTGCTAAGAGATTGCTCTCATTTTTCTCTTATGAGTTAAGGTTTTCACTAGTGCTCTTCATGATTTCAATTAAATGTGTCATTATGTATTTAAGTGTGATGCAAAATAAAAATATTTTTTTATCATTAAAATATGAATAATTTCATTTACAATACTTAACAATGCATAAAATATATTGCAACATGAACCAAATTGCATTTAAAATTATGTGATAATAGTTTATAATATAAAATAGGGAAAATTACACACAGGTCTTTGAGTTTAACGCTTAATATCGTACGGGTCCATATTTTTTAAATTTAACATCGAGGTCCTGAGTTTTAATAAATATCAAATAATTTTTTTTTTATTTTTTCATTATTAAAATTTTTAAAATTATCATTTTACACCCGCCCCTCTCTCTCTCCTCCTTATTTTATATTATAAACTATTATCACATAAATAGACTAATATTTAACACGACAACATGAAGAACAATTTTTGCTATTATCCATATTTATTTAAAATAATTTATTTCATGAATAGTAGTGCAAAAATTATAACATTGATTCGATAATGTATGAATGTAATTTAGAATTAGAATAACTTTGACGAGTTTGTTCTATTGCATTGTTTGACTCTACAAACATAAGAATCATGAAGGTTGTTCTTCGTTATCAATCATGGGTCGGGATGGCCCATTCATATTCGAATTTTGATCTAACACGAATGTCATACAATTTGAATCTAGATCAGAAGCCAATCTGATTCGAATCTAACCTATTGCCAGGCCTAAATGATTCGTCTTTTCAAATCGAAAAAACTACTCTTAAGAAAAAAAACTATAAAATATATCGTTAGACTCGTCAAGATTAGACTTCAGAGAACTACGCAATATGTCCCGTTAATCGTCTTAGGTAAATTTCTCGCATGTTCACGTAATTTCTCTATATAGCTTTCAAATATGACTTGTTATATTTTATTTTTTTTTCGAAAAATATACTTCACTTTCAATCAAGCATATTTGAAATTTGGTAACACTTTTGGCTCAGTTGATTTTATGCAAAGAAAATGACATATAATATTATATAAATACATATAGTTGTACATATAATTATCTTCATTTATTTATTATGCAAAAAGTTTATTGTGTATTTTTTTTTTCTCAAATGCATTCATAACAAATACGTATAATATTAATTATATGATCGTATATTTATTATATATATTTGAGTAAAAGTTTCCAAAGTAAGATTAAAAAAAAGAGTAAAAATAAAGATGAGCATTGTATATAAAAAAGGAATAAGAATTCTTCCAAAAGTTATTTAGAAAAAGGTGAAGAAGAAAAGGGCGGATCAGCTTTGTCGTCTGAAGGGGGATTATTGCTGGGTGGGGCTAGTCGAATAACTCAGGTTGAGTGGAAACACAGAGCTAAACAGGTGCAAAATAGTCTCTCGTATTATAACACTTGAGGTCCCAAAAAAGGTCCTCTCATCACTGTAAATATACTTATTTATAATGGAAAGAGGGTATGAGGTGACTGATAGATTAGATGAATTTCTTAAATGTCGATGTAGTCCCCTGATAAGGATTGCTATGCAACTTTTTCATGCCCACAGTCAAATCATGCCTTATGGTGATTACTTCTCCTTAATTCATGACCTTAAGGCCACACGGTAGAAGGAATAACTTGTGATTTGACTGATAAATATGTCCAGGATAGAAACCTGTTTGAATATTCCGTTCAACTGGTATTATTCAAAAAATCCCTAATTATACGATTCTAGGCTCGAATTGTTTGAGAACACCGTTACTAGTAGAAGAATTAACTTTAAATCATCACGAGTAAGATCACCATAATATGGCACATTTTTCCCTCAACAATAGTGATATATTATATACATTAACTATTTTTACAATAATCGAATTTATTATACATATACTTTATTCTATATTTTTTTTTTGATATTTCATCCATATATTATATGGTTTTGTGTTCTCCATTTATCAAATAAGTAATTATTTTTAGGTCCTTGTAAATTATAATTAAAATAATGACACTAGCTTGTAGTTTTGTTTTGATGTAGCTTTAATAGTTTAAATTACTTAATTAATGTGTTAAAATTTTAATATTATAAAGCTTAACTATTAATTGTTTTTTAAATAAAGCTTAGATTTTACATTTTAAAATTAATAAATATATCTTAATTTTGTGCAAAATGATACTTAAATTTATTTTATTATGTCAATTGAAGTTTTCTTACAATTTCAAAATTATTTATAATTAAAATTACATCGACATATTTATTATCAAAAAAACAAAAGAAATTACATCGACATTTTTTTAAAAATTAGGATAATTTAGTATTAGGGACTATATAAATCTCACAAAATATCTTATTTATTTTTATTTTTCAAATACATCAAATATATTTTCAATTTTTAAATTATTTCATGTTAATAAATTAAAATTAAAAGTTATTAATTTTAATTAAAAAATTAAATAATCCAATAACTCAGCGTAATTTTGTTTCTGTTTGACACAAAAGAATTAAAATCACGACCAAAAAGTAATAATAATAATAATAAATTTTTATTATATTTTACTCACATGTTAATAAAAAATATTATTAATTATTTTTAATAAAATTATCAAATTCACTTTACAATCTAATATTTTGATTTAAGTTATAAAATAAAGTTGATAATTTTATTAAAAATATTTGAGCATGTGAAATAAAATAATTTTTTATATTAAAATTTGAGTAAAATATAATAAAATTTTATTTATTTAATAATATTATTATTTTTTTAACAAGATTTTTTTTGTATTAGTTTTGGTTCTTGCGTCAAACAGTGCATTTATGTTACAACCCATTAGGTAACCCAATGGATTAAATTATAACCCACTAGATAATTCAAATAGTTAAAATATTAAATTTCAATTAATCAATGTATTGGTCAGTAAGATTTTTTAACAATTATTGATTTAATTAAGTTAAATAAATTTAATCAATCTTGTAATTAACATAATTACAGGGTTTAAGATTGGAGTTTAGAATTTAAAATTTTATTATTTAGAGTTTAATGATTATGAATTAATATTTAAACACAGACTTTATATATATTTAAAGAATGTTAAAAACCTACCATTTTTTTTTAGAATGGTTCATTTCAAATGATCATAAAATTATATTTAAAAATGAGAGATAAATATGAAACTTAGAATAATTTAAATTTCAATTTTCCAGAGTTTTTAATTAAAAAATAAATATAAAATTGCACCTTTTAAATTTGATTTAAGATTTTAGTAGTATTTAGGTTATTTAAGACAATGTTTTAAATAATAATAATTAAGCTAAATTATAAATATCAAAATGGAATTCCCATTAAAAAATTATAAAGCATTAAGATTAACTAGAATTATAATTAAAATGGATTATAATAGAACTTTTATATTTATTAAAATATTAAAATTCTCTAAAATATTATTGTCAAAAATGAAGTTACATATTTTTTGTTGATTAAAGTATATATATATTTTTTCATAAAAGTTGATTAAGGTATTTACTAAGGAGAAAGAAAATAAATTTAATATTTAATAAGAAGAAAGAAAATAAATTTAATATGATGCTGTAAATTAGAGTAATTTTTATATTAAAGATTTATATTGAAGACAAAATAAAGTAGATATTATATATTGAACTTTTCATAATCTAAAATAAAATTACTTTTTTATTACTATACATGTATAGTATTAAATTTAATTTAATTAAAATTTAGAAAATGAACATCTTGATATCATTGTGTTTTCTTTTTTTTTATTTAAATGTAATATTGTTTTATTCGATTTTGATTTAAGGAATTATTATTTTAATTAAATTTAAGCTAATTAAAACTCTGAACTTGAACTAGCGCTTAGTTCTACAGCTCACGGATCTCAAAGCGCCGGCCGGCGGCGCTCCGACGACGATGCTACACAGGCCGTGCAGCCAGTAGCTGAATTTCACGAGGCTCCCTATCTCCGACCTCGTCCTCATCCTCCCCCTCACCTCCATCCTCAGCCCCCCTCCTTCTCCTCCTCCTCCGCCGCCGCCGCCGCCGCCCGCCGCCGCCGCCGCTTCCTGCCGCCGCCATTCTTCAGCATCCTTCACCGGCAGCGCCACCTGGCTCGCCACCATGTGCACGTTGCGCAGAACCGACTCCCCGCGGCGTTCGGCGAAGGGGTCGACGGCGGAGGCGGCGACGAGGGTGCTGGCGAAGTAGAGGTCGATGTCGAGGCGGGAGAAAGCGACGTCGACCTTCGCGTTGGGGTTGGAGAAGTTGGCGAGGAAGGTGAGGTCGGCGTTGAGGAGAGTGGTGTTGCTGTCGACGTCGACGTCGAGGTAGGCAGCGTTGAGGGTCGCCTGGGGGATGTCGAGGCGGGGGTTCCGCGGCCGGAAGACGAGGAAGACGACGAGCACGGCGATTCCGCCGAGGATAACGACGATCCAGAGGAGCGCGCAGAAGATGGCGGCGAACCAAGCCAGGGGACTCGTGCGTTTCAGCGGCGGCGGCTTCAGCGGCGGCCGCTGGGCAGGGTAGCGGTGGAGATCGTCTTCGAGAAGCGGCTGCCCGTGGCCATGGGGTTTTGAGGGAACCGCCGGGGGAGGCCGGCGGCCCGGGTCTTCGGGGTCGGGACGAGGAAAGCGGTGGTGGGCGGGGACTGGCGGGGGGGGCTGCCGCCGCCTTTCTTGGTACTCCGGCGGTGGGTTTTGGCGGAGCATGGGTGGTTCCGGCGAGCGAGCTGGTTGAAGAGGAGAAGAAAGAGGGGTGTGAGATTGTGTGCTTTTGAATGAAGAGCAGTACTGTGGCGGGAGGAGGAGGGAAGGAATCAGAGGATTTAAAATTGCGATCTTTGGTAATTTGATTGCTTGGCTAAAGCACAAGCAAAGAGGGATTCCTCTTCTTTTTAATAAATGTGTCTAACTCGTGTTCTAAATTCACTCGAATTGAGCTTAACTCGAATTATAATTGGCTCTATTCGAGGCCACTTAGTACTTAAACATGTCATATTTTACTGTTTAAATTATTTTGAGTCAATTTCAAGCTAGCGACTGTAATTATGAGCTCTCAATAACGATCTTAATTTCTTTTTTTTTGTTGAAAACTGGTCGTAGCCAATATATAACTCAAAGTAGGAAAATAAAGATTAATACTCATACTCTTCCTTGAGCTTCATTGTATAGGGCAATGTTGAATGTGATTTCGTTTTATCGAAGGAGACCAATCTCAATCACAAATTAATGGAACTTTCTTTTGAATGATCGTGTGATACCGTTGGGGTCGATAAAAAGAAGAAAAAAGAGAATAATGCGGAAGCCTGAGAACCAGAGAAAATCTATGGTGCTTGATGATGACGACTTAAAGGAGTAGCAATGTCATAGAGCGTGTACAAGACTTTTAACTTAAATAAGTGTCATAGCTCTTAGCTAAAATTCATTCTTTGTCTCTTCTGCATAGAGAGGTTACATTATTTATATGCCCACAATATAATTGCTTTCGCTAAGATCTAATGTGCCGCTCCACTTAGTTAAATGTAAAGGTCTAAGCCTAGTCCATTTGGAGTTCATCTAGGAGGAGGTGCTTAATAAGCTAAGTAGCGTAGTGTACTTGAAGCAATATGTATGAAGTATAATGCTTTGTGGCGTGATAAGGTCCCTCTACTGGAGACGGGTAGATCAGTCAAGGGAGGACACATGACAGTGGTTGAACATTCAACCATTGAAACAAATGGAGACCGAATTTAGGCGAGTGATTGGTCCATCATCACTTTGTATTGCTTTATTTGCCTTAATAGTATGATTGTTAAGAACACGAGTACAGTTCATATGTAGCATGCTAATTTCAATGTTAATTTATAAGTGATTAGTAATTAGTATGTTAACGATGGGCGTGCAGTGGGTCACTCGAGTTGCTAAGATGGCTTAGGTTGATGAAGCTCATTCGTAGGTGAATGCTTATGATTTAGATCATTGAGATACGATGCATTAGCCTAAAAAAGTTAATTGAGACTCTAATATTTAGTTTGAGATTTAAAATTTATAAATCTCAATTTTGCTCGAATGTTTAGTTTGGCTAAGTTGAAGTTTTACAAATATATTTACAGATTTTATTTTATTTTATTTTATGACATAAATTTTAAGATTAAAACTAATTTTATTACATTTCATACATAAATTTGTATGTAAAGATTAAACAAATCAATAATTTACCTACTAATCCTTCTCACATATAACTTCTATAATCTTCTTTTTAATTTTATTTAAAAAAATTCTTTTCTTTAGAATTTGTAAAATTAAAATATAGCTCAAGTTTTAACTTTTTAAATAATAAATCAGATTTTCATATATCAAAAAATTAAATTAAATCTCATCTACACTCTTTATATAATTTCTAAAATTAAGTTAGACCTATGTGATCACTGATTATCCTATCATAAGTTCTCTCATTATAATGCACAATTATATAATTTTTTTTTTCAGTTAATAATTAAATATTCTCCATTTTAATAATTAAATATTTTTATTTTGAAAAAAAAAATAATTTTATTTTTTTTAAGTTCAAAAAGTAAAGCTAAAAAGGACAATTTTTGATCTAGCGCAGCTTAATTTGATTCTTCTTCTTCTTCTTCTTCTTCTTCGAAAATCGCCAACATTTTTCTCCTCGAACCTTGAAAATGGAGCAGGCCTTTCGCTTCGCTGCCTCGTAGTTCTCCTCTTGTGGTCGGAGCGCTCCCTAGGGCTAGGGCTTGTTTTGGCCCCTTCTGAACTTTGCTGCCTTTCAGCTCTCTTGCGGCATTTCCTTCCATTAACCTTCCGCCTCTCTCCGCCGGCCGGCGAGCCATGACGGCATCGGCAGCGACGGCGGACTCCTCCACTTCGGCCAAAGCCCGCATACGCTACGCCCCGGCGGATCCCTCGTTGCCTAAACCATGGCGGGGCCTCGTCGACTCCACTACCGGCTACCTGTTTTTCTGGAACCCCGAGACCAATGTGACGCAGTACGAGCGCCCTATTCCATCCTCTCCTTCTCCTTCTACGGAACAGCTGGAAGTCTCTGTTTCTCTACCTACCGATCATGATGATCATTCGCACGACCGTGAAGAGCAGCAGGAGGTATCTGCATCCAACTTTTATTACGTCCACTAATCCCATATCTTGAATATGCCTACCATTGCTTATCTTTATTCCATTGTACTGAACCTGGACTGTTTTCCAGCATCAAACTTCAGGATCGGCAAATGTTGGGCATGAACCATCCGACATGCCCAAATTTCAAGCTTCAGAAGATTCAAGAGTTGTCTTATCTGCGGAGTCCTTCCGCCGACATCATGAAATTACTGTCATTGTATGTAAAAAGCGAATGGGATGGCCTTGTTCTCTTTTCCAGGATTTCCTGTCATCTTTGGTTTTCATGTCAATGAAGTAAACCTGCTGGGCATGTGGAATTAATCTTCTTCTTTTTGATAGGTTATTCTGTATTCTCATATAGGCTAATATGGAATTTATTGCCTTGTATAACTTTGTCCTTTGACTCATGTAGCATTAATTTGGTTTCCATGTTGAATACTTTCCCCACATATTGTACTTGCCACTAAGAATATCCAAGCTTGTTGAACTTTTATTTCCCAAAATTTGATATTGACATGAAATTCATTCTATTGACCTTTTTCACCTTTTGATCAAGGGGAACTTCAACAATTATTGTTTAAAGTAATTGGTATGTATGCATAAGTAATTAAAGTGTTTGCATGTCAAGAAGTTTCATGGGACCTATGTTAGTAAGGATATTTTAATAGTGGATTATGTATAGTGGACTTTGACGTTGTTTTCTTCTTTATGGTGTTACCTACATCTTGAATTACCAAATAATGTATTTGTGCATGATTGAAGAGAATTGCCTTGGTTTCCATGTTTGGCCTGATCCTACACTTCCTTTATGTTCAGAATATTTCTGGAAACTTGAAGGTATCACGGCTGCTTTGTCTTATAGCATATGTTATGTAGTACATGAAACAACCTTTATTTGTTGGTTTTTCTCCAAAATGAGATGCATGACATACTTACAATCTATATCACATGCTTTATATATTGCCCAAGTGGATTTGTACGTTGAATGATGCAGATGACACATGCCATACATCTACTTTTAGAAGGTATTGAGATTAGGTATAATTTTTTGCCATGAGCATTTGTGATATGCATTAACTCGATGCATAGTAATTATTTGAGTTTACATTAGGGCTATTCATGCTTTTATTTTTCTTTGTCAGTTGCAAAATTCACAATACAATGTTGATAAATATGTTGCCTCTGGACAATGTTTTCTCCTTTTCTTGTTGCAGTTTCAAATTTTTCTCCCGTCTGCCTGTTATCTTCATAACTCTACTCATGCTTCTTTTAGCAAAGAATTATACTGTGCTTGTGTTGGAGCCTTTTTGTAGGGAGCAAATGTGCCGAACCCATACGTAACATTTCAGAACACTTCTTTTCCATCAGAGATTTTAAAGGAGGTAGTTTACAACATGTTTAACTTCTCATTCATAGAACAATTTAATCCCTTTGTTGAGTTAGTACTTGTTATTAGCTTAAAATTCTTCATTTACTAAATACTCAATATGAGATTTGTTTTAATTTTTCAAAAAAAAAGAAACTTGTTTTATATTATCATTTATTTTGATTACCTTATGTAGCTAATGTAAGAAAAGCAAAAAAATTGTTTCTTCTTTTCTTGTTGATAAGACTAGAGATATGGCTAAGGCGAAACTCGAGTCATGGAGAAATACTTTAGAATTCAAAGGTTTTCATCTTAGTAAAACTGAATATGTGGAGTGTAAATTTAGTCAGGATTGAAGAATTTGTATTGAGGAGATAATTGATCAAGTTATCAGAAAGAGCAAGTAGTTTAAATAACTTGAATTAATCATACAAAATAATGGTGAAATAGATGGTGATGTTATTATCTGGATCTAAGCATAATAGATAAAATAAAAAAAATATATTTAATATATTGTGTGATAAAAAGATTTCACTTAGACTTAAAGGTAAATTATATAGAACAGTTGTAAAATCAGCGATGTTATATAGTGCTGAATGCTGGCTTACAAAGAAGAAACATACAAATAAGATAAGTGTCATAGAAATGAGAATACTAAGATAGATGAGTGGATATACATAATAGGATAATATGAGAAATGAGTATATATACGAGAAGGTTGAAGTAGCCTCAATGAAGGGTAAGCTTAGAAAAAGTCGATTTAGATGGTTTGAATATATGAATTGTTGGTCGATAAAAGTTCCAATAAGGAAAGTTGAATTATTGAATTTTACCCATGTAAAAAGAGGAAGAGGAGAGTCAAAAAATACATGACAAGAAACTATAAGAAATGATTTTTTACATATTTAGAGTTAAATGAGGATTTATTATTTAATAAAGTCCAATGGAAACAAAGAATTCATGCAGCCAGACCCCACCCAGTGGGATAAAGGCTTGATTGTTGTTGTACCTTATGTAGCTAATGTCCCTAGCAGTCCACCCATGCTCAAACTTCTTGAGAGAACATTGCATGCATCCAGCAACAATTGTCCTTGAGAACTACTATATTACTTTCTCTCATTCCCAAGCATAGCCTCTGCTTCTTTTTACCAAGTGGTATCATATTGACTTACTGAGGTTCGACTGCTCTTTAGTATAGTCATATACTCCCATGGAGATTTTATATTTTTTCTTAAGTTGCTTTTCATGGTGAGCAAGCTCATGATCAAGTTTTTAGTGATAGCACATGTCGAGATGCTTACCCGAAGGAGAGATTTATATAGGCATATAATGATTGGATGTACTCCGCCATTGGCTTATAAAACATAATCATGTGTGTCCAAGTAATTTGGTCTTTCCCATGGGCATGTGCATTTTGTTAATAAGTTGCCAGAGGTTAATGTATTGCAGCAATACAAATTTGGATCCCTTTGTTCCATGCTCTGTCGATTACAATATGAATATTGTATGCACAGATAAGTTATATGTGTTGGACTAATTCATTTTGTGTTTTTGTGCATTCAATTGCATGATTGATTGGTTCTTGCTTGCATATTTTGCAAATATACAGCTGATGTGTATTTTTATATACAATTTATTTATGTATGCAGGGTATATGTACATGATATAATATTTGTATTGTTTGAGAATTTTGCTTGTTCCTCTTTTCCAACATTTTCAATATTCCCTTATACACTTTTGTGTCATATTTCACATCCCTGCTTCATGTTTTATCCCATAGTACACAAGTGTTATGGTTTTGCTTGTGGTCCTACATCGAGATATAGCTGCTTTTTCTGATTGGCAGTTTTTAAAAAGGAAGCAGTGTATTCTGCAATTTATGTAGAATTACATGATTTTCTTAGTGAAAGTCTTTTAAGAGTTACAAGTGTATGCTGCAAATATGAAGAGCAATTAATCTTACATTAAAATGCCTTCCTGCTGATGTCTTTTCTGAGTAGGGTTTTAAGCTTTAGCTTTTTCGTATTGTTACATTGGTCTGCTTCACAATGACATTTTCTTTTTTGTGCTTCAAGCTTAGACTGATCTGAATGGTCAGGCTTTCCATTACTTTTTTTGAGTTTCTGTTTTAGATAAGGTGATTTTTCATGAATATGCATCCTCATAACATATATGCCTGTTCTCTATCTTTATCTTGAAATCGTTTGTTGCTTTCCTGAAATTGTCTGTTTTCTATCGTTTTCAGATACATCAAGCTGGTTTTTCTGCACCAACACCTATCCAGGCTCAGTCGTGGCCTATTGCTTTGCAGGGCCGTGATATCGTTGCCGTTGCTAAAACAGGATCAGGTAAGACATTAGGATATCTCATTCCAGGGTTCATGCATCAAAAATGCCTCAATAAGGATCCAAGAATGGGCCCAACTGTTTTGGTTCTGTCTCCTACAAGAGAACTGGCTACACAGATACATGATGAAGCTGTTAAGTTTGGAAGATCATCAAAAATTTCATGCACGGTAAGTTCCATGCGTATATGCTCTTTAATGGAATTACTGTGATAGAGAATGGCAGTTGCATAAATATATGTTACCAGTCTTGTACCAAATATATTTACAACAGCAACTAGTGTTTCTTGTTAATTGCTATGAATACTTTATACATTGTTTGATTGCATATAGTGGAGCACTATCATTTTGGATGACACCAAACATTTTTTTCTCTGCAATACGAGACATAATAGTATCATAACATGATTTCGATTGGTCAATGTGTAGATCATGCTGCTGTAAATGTCACAACCCGAGATCCAAATAAGTGAATCCCGTGCCATGAACTGTTAATATTCAATTATTTAGCAACGGAAGCATTTGAAACTATAAACATCTTAACGACTAATCAGAGCAGATCAGCTAAAACATCTCTGCATAAAAATAAATTAAATATATAACCACCAAAAGTATATAATATCATATTCCAAATATTTACAAGGTACATCAGACAAACTCACATCTTTGATATACAAAATGATGTTTGTTTGTCATGAGTCCCAAAAATATTTGTATACAAGTTTTATTCTCGGATCTACAAGATGTCTCACGACTGACAAATACATCACTTCCTAAAAAGTCGAGAAGCTCTCCTATGGCTTCAAAAAAGAGAGGGCAAATTTCACCCAGGTCCCTGAGTTTAAGGGTTATTATCACACAGGTCCACGTTTTTAAAATTCTATCTTCGGGGTCCCTAGTTTTTCAAAAATTATCATCTGGGTCCCTTTTTTATTTTTTTATTATTAAAAAATATAAAAATTACCATTATACCCTTACCCTCCCTCTCTCCTCCAGATCCGGCAACCGCGCAGCCACCGCGCCGCCACCGCGCCGTCACTGCGCCGTCACCGCGCCGT
>JAEMOT010001512.1:264987-279327 GCA_019297695.1 Apostasia ramifera | reverse complement strand
GGTGTCGTGCGGCTGCCCGAGTCCGCCGGAGGCGGCGCGGTGACGGCGCGGTGGCTGCGCGGCTGCCGGATCTGGAGGAGAGAGGAAGGGTAAGGGTATAATAGTAATTTTTATATTTTTTAATAATAAAAAAATAAAAAAGGGATCCAGATGATAATTTTTGAAAACCTAGGGACCCCGAAGATAGAATTTAAAAAACGTGGACCTGTGTGATAATAACTCTTAAACTCAGGGACCTGGGTGAAATTTGCCCAAAAAGAGAAGTAAGACTCCAGTTCCAAGTATGGCTCTCAATCTGAAAATTTTGGTGTAAAAAAGTGAGCTTACTACTCAGTAAGAGGACTATTCACAATAAATGAAATGAATACACAAAGTTACTTAGTTTATCAAACCGACCTTTCATAATAACTTTTTTTAAAACACACAGTAAGATAATTCATATGCCACAAGCGGATGATATGCATATGAAATGCAATACATATATAACCCACCGAATATACACAGATGAGAAACAATGTATAACCTATTGGCCAGAGGTTTCAGATATCCTCGAAAGAGGAACAGATACACATCCTGGTCAAGATTTTGCTTCCATATTCAGATCCCGTCATGGGCTACATGAAATGACTTCCAGCACCAAAGAAGTCTATCCACATGACGAGTTACGGTGCTCATATTTCAAATTTGGGATTAAATCCCACAATTTACTTGAGTAGTCTTCACAACATTCCTGAAATCCAAACAGATAAGCATTTTGCAAAGATGCAATAAACATGCTCTATATGTTAATCAAACATTTCTTTTTCAACTTATAACATTCTTATATTATTCATTCACAAGCAGTTATCATATAGCTTGTGATTAGAGTTCATTGCAGACATCAAAACATATCAAAACATTTTTAAGTCAATAGAAATCTTTTTAAATCAGGTTATTTAAAACATGAAAACTAAGCAAAGTTGATAAATTCATAGACACAAGCCATGAAAATCCACTTACAAAAGAGTTCCAATTAAATCCGCTGAATTCCTCTTTTCTTTCTCTTCCTTCTTCTTTTCCTTCTTCTCCTCCTCCTCCTTCTTCCTCTTTTTCCAGCAGGAGGCGCTGCTCCTGCTTGCTCGGCTTGGCGCGGAAGAAGGCGGACAGTGGCTCGACGGAACACGGGCGCGAGAAACCGAGAGGGAGAGAGAGGAATTCTTTTCTCTTTCCTAGCTCGGGCGACACGCGGAAAAGGCAGAGGCAAAGGCAGTTTTCGCGGCAAGCTTATCCCATTTAATGGGAAAAATTGCAATTTAGTCCCCCTGTTTCCATTCTCTTATAAATAGGTCCAAAATTATTTATTTTAGATCCTAAATTATTCATTTTAGATCCTTTCTTATTTCAATTAATTCTAAACCATTAACTAAATTATTACAGTAAATGTGTGTGTTCAAGTTAGTAGTAGCATTACTTTGGAACTTAAGAAGTATCATCTGCCTTTTTTCTGAATATATTCCCCAGGCATCTGTCTTGCTCAATGTTTGAGTGATGCTATTATTTTTATTTGTGGGTATTAGCAATATTTACATTACTCTGGTAGCTTTTCAAGTGCTTTTCTTATTTAACTGATTAGCAAAAAAACATTTTGAATGTTCAATGCTTGAGTTATGCTTCTAGGTCTGTGCCTACCTCTAGATTTCTTTGACAATTATCTGGATGTATTGTTATAAGCTGAGCATATATGCATGTATAAACAATCATGTAAGTTGTAACTGGGGGAAAGCTGAGTTTCTGAAGTGAAGATGGTCTGAAGTATGGTCATACTTTCATTCTTTCTTTTAACAATTATGGTGAAGTACGTGATAAGGTTGCTTCTTTTCTGATCATCTGATTCTATTGCTTTCTGAAAGCTCCTTAAGTATCTTCAAATCAATCAGATCTGAGTCCAAGTCCAACAGAATTATTGTTTGGATGTCTATGTTCATTGCAGGAGGAAGAGAAAGGCCACATTACCAAACCTAAGTTATAGCATGCCTTGCCGCATGTACATGATTACTGTGCCCTGATATTCCAATTGTTTCATTGATATGTCGTTATGAGTTAATATGCAATAACGTTAACGATTCCTTAGTGCAATTATCTAATTCTTATACATAATATGGTTCAAGTGTTTATATGGTGGAGCTCCTAAAGGTCCACAGTTGAGAGAATTAGACCGTGGAGTCAATGTTGTGGTTGCAACTCCAGGAAGGTTGAATGACATACTGGAGATGAGAAGAATCAACCTTGATCAAGTCTCGTACTTGGTGCTTGATGAGGCAGACCGCATGCTTGATATGGGCTTCGAACCACAAATACGGAAAATTGTGAAAGAAATACCATCTCGACGCCAGACTCTTATGTACACTGCTACTTGGCCAAGGGAAGTGAGAAAAATTGCAGCCGATTTACTTGCCAATCCTGTTCAAGTCAACATTGGCAATATTGATGAGCTTGTCGCAAATAAAGCTATCACACAGGTCTGCACTAAGATGATTTCTGGGTTAGAGTTATATTTGGATTCATGAGTTTTAGCTCTCTTTTATCCGAGATTTATGATTTTTGAATAGTTTCACATTGGTTCTTTCCGTATTTTTAATTTCATGTAGATCCCTGAATTTCCATGGTCCCTCTCCTCTCTTCCTCTCTTTCCTTCCAATTGCTCTCTCCTCATGTATTTCACCCTTCCTCTTCTCCACTCTCTTTTCCCTCCCTCTGTCTTCCCTACTGGGGGACACTGCTGCAGTAACAGAGGGAGTGTTGCTGAGGGGAAATATGAATATTGTAGCTTAAATCTGTGATAATGACAACAGATGGACCTGTGAAATTATTGAACGATTCAGTAGAAATGTGAAAATGGAATAAAACTTATGCAAACAAGTGTAGTGTATCTTTTCATTTACTGGACTGCTATTTGATGGTTCCTTTTTTTCCTCAAATGTAGCATGTAGAAGTTATTTCACATAAAGATAAACGCCGACGACTGGAGCAGATTTTGCTTTCCAATGGACCATCAAAATACATAGTATTCTGTTCGACCAAAAGAATGTGCGATCAGCTTGCTGACTTCCTTGATCGTGCCTTTGGTGCTTCCGCAATTCATGGCGACAAGTCTCAGATGGAGCGAGATAGGGTATTAAGCGACTTTCGAAGTGGAAAGTCCCCTATACTTGTGGCAACTGATGTGGCAGCTCGTGGCTTGGATATCAAAGACATCAGGTTTACACAAATTCATACTTTTTTGATTCACCCCAATATCTAGAATTCCTACAATAGACATGCAATTGTAGGGCTTTTTCTGGTGATTGCTATGCATATCCATCTGTTCTGAGTAAATATTTGTAAAGTAGAAGTAAATAAGCATTATATACTTCCTGCTCGCTGAAAGTTTATAAATTGCACGGATTGTAAACTATTGTTACCTCCATTAGTCCAAGTTATTATCTATTTTAGGGTAAATCGCAAACATGTCGCTCTATTTTAAGCATATATGCAACCGAGTCCCTCTCATTTCCAAGTTAACAATGTTTCGTATTGGAATATGTGCAAGTAGGTTCTTATTCTATTCGGGACCTTGATGCAAAAGGGCCTTTCTACCTAGGTTAGAAATGAAAGAGAGAGTAGCTTAAAAATGTGTAACAAGGGCAAAAGCATCTTTTTATGTTGGGGACTTAATGTTTGTTATGGTAGATTGAGTTGTTTGCACATATTTCTGAACTAGAAGACCTGTTTTGTTAACTTAGAAATGTAAGGGACCCAATTGCATATATGTCCGAGCTAAAAGGTCCTACTTTCAATTTACCTTTTAGGCCCCATTTGTCTAGGAGTTTAAAATTAACCTGGTTTAATTTTAACCAGGCATATCACATCACACATAAAATTTAATATTAAAAATTAAATTTATTTCACATCCTACACATATTACTAAAATAATAACTAACTTATATCACATCCCTCACATATCCCAACATAATAACCAACTTTATTTCACATTATTCACAATTTTTAATAAAAAAATATCTCTATCCAAATTTAATTTTAACCTTCTTAAATTTAACCTTACAAACAAACACACCCTTATTGTTTACATTTCGTGAATTTCTTTATTTACTTATATGATGCTAAAATTCATTTGTTTGTTAAACACCTAACACTTATCTCCAAGTATGAATATTTGAGTGACTGAATATTCCAAGTATTAGTTAATCGAAACTAGTAACCTTCTAATCCTCTTTGTAATGTTTATAACTTTTTAGTGTTCTATTTGGAAATATGAAAATTTTAGTGTTTAATGTGTAAAATTTTAATACTTGTCAGTCTTGTTTGGTTGGGGCTCCAAAAATCTCCAAACTCCTTAAAAATATCTCATCAATATTTTATATTTATTCACATTATACGCATAATTAAATATTAAAAATTAACTTTATTTCATATCCTACACAAATTCCAACCCTCAAAATTAACTTTATTTTATATCATTTACATTTTTTATAGTAAAATTTCCCTTACGTTACAAGCTCTATCAGCACAACCTGAGCTTCATATCATATATATACTTCAATAAAAAAAATAATTTTATTTTACATTTAATACAATTCTCAATAATAAAATATCTTTGTTTCATATCATAACATTAAAATAATTTTTTTCTCTGTATCAAAAAAACTTAAAACATCTCAAAAACATGTTCCAATCAAATGATGCCATCATGTATATAATTTTCCCTATTGTGATTATTGATAACTTTCTTTGAATGTTCTAACCATCTATCACTTTGAAGCTTAACACCCTTATCTTCTTTACTTAAAAACTTTTATGGGTGTTCAGATGATGATGTAGAGCAACATTTTCTCTCAGGTTTGTGATCAACTATGATTTCCCAACAGGGGTTGAAGACTATGTGCATAGAATAGGAAGAACGGGTAGAGCTGGTGCTACAGGAGTAGCTTATACCTTCTTTTGTGACCAGAATTCAAAGTATGCCTCGGATCTCGTTAAAGTATTGGAAGGTGCAGATCAGAAGGTACCTTCAGAATTACGCGAGATGGCATCCCGCAGTAGCTATGGTGCGAAGTTTCGACGGTGGGGAACTACCTCAAGTTATGAGCATGGTGATCAAGGCCTCTCTCAAGACAGGTTAGTAAAACAGTTTCGCTTCGATGAGACTTCTAGTTTCTTCGTTTTGAGCTACTAGGCTATTGCCTTGATAAAAATAATCTTAACAGTTAATTACACTCATTATTTTAGTGTTAAACCTCCTTTATGAAGCTTAATTATGTTTGGCAAGTTACTGTAATTCAATAAAAATAAAATTTTTACTAAAGCGATATTTTATCTCTGTTTGGTTGATGGTTAACTTGGTCATAACTATTTTTTAAAAAAAATAAAATAAATTATATAGTTTTTAATATATTAATCAATTTTATTTAATATTCTCACAACTAACTGACATTATTTTTTTGTCATATATATATCTCAAAAAATTGTTATATATTTTTTAATAAAAAAAGTTAAAAAAATAGTCATGATCAACATAGCCACTAACCAAACAAAGGGTTAAGGCTGTTAACGATCCAATTATGAGCCGATTTGTTTCAACTCAAGATTGAATTGAAATTTTTCGATTTCATCCCAAGAATGAAAGAGAAGAGTTTTGATCCAATCTCACTTTGAGCTAAATCTGGCTCATTTGTTATTGATTCAAGCTCAATTCAAGTCAAAATCTATTCAACTTTCAATTAATTTTCGATTTTCAGCCAAATTTTCTGTATAAATATATTTATTTATTCATTCAATGCAAACTATGATCATTTGTCTTAGTTTAGTATTCAAAATAAAAACAAAAAAATAATTTACAATAAACATGATTTTAATAAAAGTTATGAAGGAAATTATAATGTAGCTCTTTGTTAGACTATTACAAAAAAATAACATATCAAATTTAGTTACATGTATAAATATATATAAATAATATCTTTTATTTTTAATTTATCCAATTTTGAGCTGTTTCGATCCGATCGTACGTCGACTTAAGGTTGAATTAATAAAAATCTTGAGCCATAAAAAGGCTCATTAGTCAACTCATTTGGATTGAGTCGAGTTCGATTTGATAAAAAATTTAATTCAACTTTCAAGCGATTCTTAATCTTCAAGCAAAATTAACAGCTTTAGTCATATTGATGATTTTTGCGAAAGATAATTATTTTTAATTTTTCAAAAGTAAAAGAAGAATAAAATTAAGATGAGATAAGTCTAACGTTGGAACTTTCAATTCAAAAATGCGAAATTCTTGTATCTTCTATTGAATTTGAAAATGCTCATAGTCATGTTTATTGCACTATCATCAATTTCGTCATATAAGGGGAGAAATACCTAGGGGCTAGGGGCAATATATAAATGGATTCTCATTAACCCAAAAATTTATGCTACTGGGTAAAGGCTATCCTTTGTTTTTCAGCATAATTTGTTGTTGAACTATCAATGTAGGATAATTATGTATGTGCATCCTTTATAATTTCTTCCTGGCATGAGAATCTATCTACACTTGTCTTTCCCCATCCAATGAGCCATTTTAACTCATTAAGTATAAATCGAGAACTCACTCAACTACATGAAGACACAGTAGCAGTCATCGCCCTTTAGATTTTCATTCAACTATGGTAAAGCAAGAAACTTATAGGAGCATTTGTGTTAATCACTTGATCCCAATTAATCTTACTTTGATAACACTTGTTAGGAGAGAAATACATGGGGCCAAGTTGGGCCCAATACATATTATGGGTATTTTTGGTCGATACACTGCTTTGTTTATGCCAACAACCAGAATAGTTCATTCATTATAAAAAATTAAAATATTAAATTAATATTTATCACATCTTGCACAATTTTTATTATAAAAAATCTATTTTATTTCAAATTTTATGTCATTTTTAATAAATCAATCAACTTTATTTCATATTGTATATAATTTTTAATATAATTAATTTTATTTTTTATTAAACATATATTTTAAGGAAAACCCACAATTTTCATGGCATAATCAAATTGATCTCTTTATCAAACAGACATATATTCCCATTAACCTAAAGCCTTAAGCTACTTAGTAAGGGTCATTGCTTAGATATAAAATCACAACATTTTTTTTAGCAATTTTTTTTTTTAATTTCACCCCTTGGCATCACAATTTTTCTCCACCCCACTTGAAAAATTATGGTGATGGTATGGTTCGAACTCCTGGTTCCCAAACAAACTCCTTCCCCATTGTGTTAGGAGAACACCACAATGTCACAACATTTTGTTGAGTTACCAATTCAGGATAATCTGTCATGTGCATTTTGGTGTGGAGCATTTTTGATACCGATTCAAACAATGACTTCGCTAACCCGTGGACGATCTCCAATGTTGTCCTCTATACAACAACTACAACTAAGCCTTAATCCCACTAGGTGGGGTTGGCTATATGAATTCTTTATTTTCATTGCGTTCTATCAATTAATAAATCCTTATGTTAGCCTAAGTAAGTAAGACTACTCCTTATAATTTTTTATCATGTCTTTTTAGTCTCCCTCTTTCTCTTTATACATGAAAAAATTTAATAACTTGATTTTCTTAACTGGAGCTTCAATCGACCTACGATTTACATATCGAAATTATTTAAGCCGATTTTTTCTAAATTTATCCTCAGTTGGTATAATTTTAATTTTCTTGCAGATATATTCATTTCTCATATTATCTTTTCGTATATACTCATACATTTATCATAGCATTTTCATTTCTGCATTACTTATTTTATGTATATATTTTTTTTTTGTAGGCCAACATTCAATATCATATATCATTGTTGGTCTTACTACAGTATTATAAAATTTATCCTTAACTTTGGATGGAATTTTTTTATCGCATAATACACGAAAAGCATTTCTTCATTTTACCCATGTTGCTTGGATCCTACTAATAACATTATTATCTATTTTATCATTATTTTTTATGTTTGATCCAATATATCTAAAGCACTCACTTTTTTTGACAATTTGATTATCAATTATCACATCAGTAATGTAAGTACTTCTTTTTTAACTAAATGTACATTGTATATATTCAATTTTTGATCTATTAAGATAAAAATCATTAGATTCCAAAGTACTCCTCCATAACTTGAATTTCACTTTGGCTGTTTCTTTAGTTTTATTAAGTACAATATCATCTGTAAAGAGTATATACCAAAGTACCTCATCTTAGATATGTTTAGTCAGGATTTCTATAACCAAAGCAAAAGAATATGGACTTAAAGCTGACCTTTGGTATAATCCAACTGCAAGAGAAAAAATCTTTTAGTGAAGCCTTTTTGTGTTCGAACATAGGTAACAACTTTTGTTATGTCTTTAATAGCTTCAATATAAGCAGCGCAAATTCTTTTATTTCTAAAACTCTTCAAAATACTTTTTTTGAGATTTTATTATAGGTTTTCTCTAAATCAATAAAAATTAAATGTAGGTTTTCTCTTCTCTTCTTAAACTTTTTTATTAGATTTCTCAATAAATGAATAATTTTTATAGTAAATCTATCTGGCATAAAATCAAACTGATTCTCTGATACTTTATTATTACGGCGTAATTTATGTTCGATCACCCTCTCTCAGAGTTTTAAAGTATGACTTATTAATTTAATTTCTTTATAATTGGCATAATTTTGTACATTGTCTTTATTCTTATAAATATGTATCTATATATTTTTTCCTATTCATTTAACATCCTTTTCGTTTTCAAAATTATATTAACTAATCTAGTGAGCCAAAAAATTGCTTTATCTCCCAAGCAATTCTAAATATCTATTGGGATGTTATTCAGTTCTACTGTTTTTTTTACTTCATCTTCTTTAAAGCTTTTCAGATTTCAGCTTTACTGATACGTCATATGTAAGGAAAGTTGAGGTGCGGAGTTTAGTAAGATCAATTATATTTTACAACCTTTATTGAAAGCTGTTGAAAGTAACTTATCTATTTATCTTTTGATATCTTTCATGAAAAGTACTTTTTGAACTTCATTTTTAATGCATTTTATTTGAGCTAAGTTTTTAATTTTTTTATCTCTTATCTTGGTCATTCTATCTTTCTCCTTCTTTAATGTCTAACTTCTTATATAAATTCTCAAAAATCATATTATTTGTATTGCAAATCACTTTCTTAGACTCTCGTTAAACCACTGTATTTTTTCAAATTATTATTTTTATTATTTTTAAATCAATCTTTATAACAAATTTTCTTTTCCTTAATCTTTTCTTGTACATCATTTTTTCACTACTAAACATATTTATTGTTTAATGTCATTTGTTTGGATTCTCCCAATACATCCTTTATCACCTTATGGATACTGCTAGCAACCGTCAGCCACATAAGATTTCTTTTCTGTTGATGTTCTACTGCCCAAGTTTTAGAATTTTCTTCTTAAAGATACATCTGTTTTCATTCTTTACATTCCACCATTATGTCCGAGGATAGTATTTCAGTTTATTATTTTTTCTCTAATACTTTAACTGAGAATATAAAATTATTAATCAATGTTGGGTAGTTAAACATTCACTTGGAATGACTTTACAATCTTTACAATCCAAACAATCAAGTTTTCTTAAAAAAAAGAATCAATCTGAGTTTTTGAAGATCCATTCTTGTAAGTGATATATGCTCCTCTTTTTTTGAATAAACTTTTAGCAATTAAAAGATCACACGCTAAGGAAAACTCAAATAGTTTTACCGTTCCTATTTGTTTTTCAAAATCATATCACCGTGAATGCTATTAAACTCCTCAGTAATGTTTTCAACATGTCCGTTTAGATTTTCTCCGATACATAATCTTTCTTCTTGAGATATCTCTTATTTTAATTCTTCCAAATTATTTCAAGATTTTTCTTTTCTGCTCACATCTAAATCCACTTAAGGAACATACACACTTACAATATTAATAATCATTCTATTAATTACAATTTTTAAAGTCGTGATTTTATCACCATTTCTCTTGACTTCTTCTATGTGACTCTTCAAGCTCTTATCCAGAATTATACTTATTTTATTTTTATTTTTATTCTTATCAAAGTATCAAAACTTGAAACTTAAGTCATCAATTTTCTCAGCTTTCTCCCCATCCTATTTTGTTTCCTGATGACGTAAAATATTAAGCTTTCTATGGATCATATTATCTACCAACTCCATTAGTTTGCTTGTAAGGGTATCTATATTCTAAATTTTTAATTTAATCCTAGTGAGTTGAGTTTTAGTATGTTGAGCTAGCTTCTTTACCCACATCCATTCATAATGTGGGAACTTTTGCTTACTTATTACTATATTCGACGTCGATGTAGTAGCCCTTGCCCATTTCTCACTGTATTCAGGTAATACAGCGCGTCGCTTCCAGAAAATATTCTAGTTTTAGCATAATTTTTTAAACTATTCATATCATGATTGATTCAACAAGTTTTACGTTAGCTGTCAACTGCCTAACGCATCCCTTTGCATTCCGCATCCGGGATTTGGGACCCAGCAACGGCTCTTTCAATATTGTCTTGCATATCTTATCTTATATTGCTTACGTTACATTTCATTACATGCACCATGGACTCCTTTATTTTCATTTTATTTTACATTTAGGATGAGGGAGAGTTTCACATGTATTTTTGTGGGGTTGGAGAGTGGATTTTTGTACATGGGCTTATTAGTGAGTGAATATTGTATTTTAGGTTTGGAAAGCTTTTTTTAGGGTTTTGAAGACAATTGGGCCAAAAGTGGCCCAATTCCTCTTCCCTTATTCATATAGTTCGTCCCCTTCCCTCTCCACCTTTAGGTCATATTTTTCCCGGATTGGTGATTAGGATCTTTTAGAGCGGGGCGATGGTGGTGATCATGGTTGTTTAGGATTGATGTTAGACATGAATTTCTCTTGCCTATTTATAGCACTCCAAATTTAGGGCTAACATTAGAGTTAAAACCCTAATTAAAAAAGGGGAGAGATTTCCTTCTACTCAGCGTTGGTTACCGGGCATCCTCCATCGTCATTGCTACAGCCGCTGTCGGTCATTGCTGCCGCTTGGTGCGCCACTGCTGACAAAAGCCTGAGGAGATGTTGGGGGTGCACTGTTGCCCCTCTTTCTATCTCTCATTGCCAACGCTAACTCCAGTCGTCGCTGCCACCACCGCCATTGAATCATTGCCCCCTCATCCATAGCGTGGAGTTTGATTGATTTGATGGTGATTTAGTGATTGGTGTAACGTCGCCTGTTCTACATGCAAGTTAATTATTGATTTGTGATGGATTGTCGGATATCTTTCTCCTATGATACTTCTAGCTCATTTTCCCTTTGATTACTTGGTTTGTTATTATATGATTCTATCCCCTTTGTTTTCCTTACTCTTCTTCATTTTCCCATGACATTTTTCATGTTGCTATGCTATTGATTGCTCTCTTTCTTGTTTCCATGATTTTGGACGGTTCTTGGAATGGAGTTTATAAGTGGATTATTTATTGTTTATTTTAAGCTTAAATTCCGTGTAATTGCAATTCCTGCTAATGCGTTGGGACTTTCCATGCTCCAGAGCTTAACTTGTAAATACGCTTTCACCCTTGATTTTTGATCTAAATTTGTATGGAAAATTCTATGTCAACATTGAGGTGTAGACAGACCTAGCTAAGTTAGTGCTTGATTTAATCTCCTTGTGAGCTCTCTTTTATTGTCGTTCGGCTTAATCCATTCACTTAGCATATTAATTTGCATTAATTAAGCTTTGGGAAATTGATTAATCCTACATCACATTCCCAACACATTACAGTCATCAAAGTTATCCCACCATTAGGTTTTGGTTTTACGATTCTTTTTTTATCGATTATTCTTGTTTAACACTGCATTTGAACTAAATTTTAGATAATGCTGTTTGTAATATCTGATCAGGTTATTTCATCGTGTTTCTTCTTTCATAAACATTTGCATTACTAATGGGGCTATTCTGCTAACCTTGCACATTACTTCGCTGTCCTGTTTTATTTTCTTTTCTGCAGTAAACGTTAAAACTAGCATTCATCCTAATAATGGGAAACCACCACTGGCTTTGTGGACTAGCTTGTTCTTCAGTAGTTTTATGAGGAAAAGATTATCTTTGAAGCTCTAGTTGTTTAGGTCTTTTTGATCAACAAATCTAACAAATTATTTTGTGGGTTCATTCAAACTTGATTGAAAACTCATGGATATCGATATGTGGGTCAAAATTTTAAGCATTTCTTATTTCAAAAGAACCAAATGGTGAACTACCAAAACAGAGAGATCAATTTCTCATTACTTCAATATCAAAAAAAAATCTCATTACTTCAAATCATAAGGAACAACATAAGAACGCAGATCCATCTTCAATTTAAATATCACGTCATTGTCATTCCTCTGTAACTATGCATGCCATTTAGGGGATGTTTCGTTCAATGATATCTCGATGATATGCCACTTAGAGAAAATAATTATTTAGTTTGACTACATGTTTAGATAATCTTTTAAAAATTAATAGAATTGTCTAAATGTCATGACATGTAGATAACATGATATATCACTAATAACATCTAGATAACATAACATAACACTAATATAACATTGAATAAAATGTTAATTTTTTTTTTAACATAAAAATGCCCGTTAATTACTTGGCCTTCTTCAACCCATTTTTATTAATGCTAGATCCCCTTTTTATTGAGAAGATATTTGGGAATCGATAAATGCACTACATGATTTATATGCGAGATCCACAGAGAAACGGTAGAGAGAAACAACAGAAAGAGAAATGATGTTAACAGTGATTGCCACTTATATACTATGTATAGTGCATCTATCTACATGATAGGTGTTATGTATAGGAATAATATTGAATATATAAGCTTGCTTATATGCATAATTATTTTGCTTATACATTCTACACGTATAAGCAAGATATTGCCACATGTACAATGATCTCAATTTAGAATTATATCTTATACCTACTAAAAAGAATTTATACATAGGGAAAATAGACCTATACGCAACAAATACGTAGCATTAGTGCCGTTAGCTCCTTTTCTTTCTCAATTGAATCCCACATGTCTACATGCTGCTCATTTATTGGTTCTTCAGCATCAGAAGCATTAGGTTGCTAGAACCCTTATATTGTCTCCTTTTGTTTATGCTAAGTAGTTGCATATTTGATGGAATTTTCAGCTATTGCCATGGATCACAAGATCAGGTTAGTAATCCTGATTGCCAAAATGTGAGCGGTTACAGAGGCAGTGGAAGCAACAACACTGGCTGCTACTATACTTTCAGCCCGGGACCCGACAACGGGGACGTCGATGAAGGCGGCGACGATGAAGGAGGCCGCAGCCGCAGCCGCAGCTGCAGTCCCAGATGAGGGTTGCACTAGCCGCGATCAAGGCAGTGTTTGTTCTTTTTTGGTTCCTCTGGCATTGTTTTGCCCTTTTTTTGTGTATATTTAGTTTCATCAAATCAGGCAGGTTCTGAAATACTGCTTAATTATGTATTAAATGGAGTTGCAATATATGTTCTTACTATTACTATAGTTTTGTTGATTTTTTTTTTTATTTTTTTGATAGGATTTGTTGATCCTTTTTCACCTATTTATATGTTGGCATGTGTAACATTTTGTGTATTCAATATTTGAAATGATGCACATGTTGCGCTCTGTGATTGGATGCTGCTGAACTATCTAAAATTTTTTCATTTAGTTGAAAGCAAATTTACTCCGAATCAAATTCGAGTTGACTATTGTTACCTATTTAGGATATTATATATGTATAAATTAATGTTATATATAATTATTATCATATTTGTTTTCATGCTTTGACTTTTTGATACATGCTCTTTGCATCTCATTATTAAAAATATTTTGAATTCATATATATATAATATATTTTATCTCACATAAATTGATTAAAAAGAAAATTGAACTGATTTAAATAAGCTTTGAAGTTTCGTTCAAACAATTACCCCTAATAAATTCTTCCCATTAATATTTAAATTTAGTAAACTTTATATCAATTAAATTTATTTTGAACTAGAAAAAAATTGAAATAATTTTGAATAAAGTTTGGTTTGATTTTGAAAAGAGTTTGGGATTTTGACTATTAATATAATATATATATATATATATTTATATGAGAGATTTACATACATATCTCTTAATTTATCTTTAATTACATATTAAATTTTTTATTTTTTAATTTTATAATTTCACCCCTCAATTTTTCTAATAACGAAAATTAGTAGAATACATGTATTTATAAATATATTTATAATATTTTATAT
>JAEMOT010001512.1:237052-256610 GCA_019297695.1 Apostasia ramifera | reverse complement strand
ATATATATATATATATATATATATATATAATATTGCATGGTATATTTTAGACTAAATTAATTGAAATAAAGGATTTATGAATATGTGATAGAAGGCTTGAATTTAAGTGGTTGGCTATGTATATGAATGATGCATTGCATAGTTTAGCATTAATTTCATAGACTGAGTTAGAGTGAGTCGAGCTCAAATCGATTTTAAAATTTTCACAGTAATTAATAGTCAAATTTGATTCGAGCAAATTAAAATATAATTATTTCGAATCAATTTAAAAACCTTTTGTTAGCGAGTTATTTTTTAATCGAACTCAAATGAATTGAAGTTTGAGAGACATTGTTCTCCGATGTCGTCCAGCATAAGGACCTCGAGAGCAAAGGGTGTCGAGCATAATTAAAATAAAGTTTACTTATAGATGAATTTTTTTATTAAATGAAAATAAATGGCATTAATGTTGCATTCAAAAGTCATAATCATATATTCAAGGAAAAAATTAAATTAAAATAAAATAAAATTATTTTTGTGCTCATCAGATGGGCCCACACGTGTTGAACTTGAAACTGGGCCCGCTGGACCAGGAGCTGGCCTGGTTACATTCATGCACCAAAGTTGCTGATTTGATGGGATTCTTCCATTTTTATCCCAAATCAATTTATTTATTGCAACCTTCAAAATGTTTTTATTATAAAAATAACATCTTAAAAAAAAATATATATATATATAATTGAAATTTTAAAAAATTTTAATAATAAAAACTGAAAAAAAAACATAGTTATATCAAAACTCACGCATTCAAATATTAANTTGTGTAGAATAATTAAAATAATTTATTTATTATTATTATTATTATTATTATTTTTTTTTTTTTAAACTAGTACTATTTTGGTCCTCGCGCCAAACAGAAACTCAAAAATTCGAATATAATTTACCCTAAATATGATGTGTATTACAACAAATTAGGGCAATAAGTAGGTTCTAGTCAACTTAAATTGATTTGAACAAAAATCGACTCAATTTTAGAAAATTCACATGCTCAAACTCGTATGTCAGTCAGCCCATTCCTATCTTACTCTAACTAAACTTGTATGATCTTTTAATGCTTGCATCTGTCAACTTAATCTTATGTTTTTGGCGTTACGTTTTGATATTTATATTATTTTGGTCATTCTATAAATCAAAATAATTATTTTTTTTTATAGAAGTAGTGATATTAAATTAAATTTAATAAATTCTACATATTTTTAGGATAAATTATGTCTGGGCCTGAGGATTCAAGAACATTGCAAATTTATCTCAATTTCTAAAAATTTTGATTTGGGTTTATTGGGCTACAAAAATATTGTAATTTTAATCCCAATTAAGATAATTGTTAATTTTTTATTATTATTATATTATAAAACTATTTTCATTCATTAATATTTTATCTATTTAGAATATAATATTAAAATATTAATATTCATATTCTTTAGTTTTAAATTTTTAGTGCAGAAAAAATAAGGGTTTAGAAAAAATTAAAATTGAGAGTTTAGTTAAACTTTTAAAGAGATGTGAGAATAGAATGGCATAATAATCTTTTAAAATATATAAATAATTAAAATTACTAAAAATAATTAAATTTTATGTTTCTTATGCAAAAAGGTTATATTCTGAAAAAAGAACTAAAATTGCTATGTTTTTATAATTTTAAGGACCCAAATCAAATTTTTAAAAGATAAAACAATCAGTTTTTTTAATATTATTAGCTCTATTTTTATCTCAAAATAAGCTCAAATTTATAAGACATGATCAAATAATCTCATTAAATAAATGATCTATAAAGATAATTACGAGGGTGACATGCGTAACTATTAGTATTATAGTTTTGCCTCCGAGTGCGATAAGTTTGAAGCCCGACAAACTAGCTCCATTTCAAGAAAATTTCGATTTAAAAATAAATTTTAATTTTAATTTCATGAAAAATACAATGATGAGAGAAAAAAAATCATTTGAAGCAAATTAAGACACTTAATTATGTTGATTAAAAGTTCATTACACCATTGGATATGGCAAACATAAGCATGTGTTTAAACTAATTAGGGGGATTTAATTAATTGATCAAGCTTGCTAGCTAATTAATTAATTGATTCACTTGAGCTTGAGAGCTTGAAGTTAATTAATTAAGCTGTGTCCATAAGAATTGCATGCCTCAATTCCTTTCCCCCACTGAATCCCACAATTTTTCTTCCATCAATCTGAAAAATATAATTAAATTAAAGATAAATAAGCTAACTTATGCCATATATTTCACCACATAATATTTAATTTTGTTATTTTAAACTTATATAAAATCAAAGTTTAATTTTTAGATATCTAGCACATACCTATTTATTCATTTAATATTGAAAAAAATGAATATTTAGTTTCGTTGGAGGAAAAAATAACGATTATTTTAAAAAAATACGTATGATGTCATGAAATGAAGTGAGTTAGTTATATTAAAATTATATTTAGTGTGAAATAAAATAATTATTTAATATTAATTAGAGTAGGATAAGATGTAAAATATTGTTCTATTTTTTTAAAAAATAAAATAAAATTTTTAGTTGAAATAAATTTTATTTATGACTAAAAATTTTTCTAACCAAATAGAGCCTTATTTTTGTTGGTTTCTATTATAATTTATTCTTAAAAATTTTTATTTATCAATCTTAAAAATGTATTAATTACATATTTTTTCTACTGATGGAAAATATTATAATTATTTATTAAAAATAGGGTGATGTATATAAATATTTTTTTTTTGATGAATGACAATTAAATCCCAAGCAGCATAACAATATTAGGTTTTTTAAGTTACTCATTTTCTGCTAATTAACACATAAATAATTTGCATTATAAGCTACCATATGCTAAAATAGTTATATTTTTTTTGAGTTAATAGTAATTAAGTTTTTTTAATTTTCAAATTAATTAAATTAATTTTTTAATTTGAGATGATATACAAATAAGTTTACTGATAAGAAAATTCAATAAATGATATTTTCTCGAATTAATGAATTAATTTAGTAATTTTAAAACTATATTAACATTTCAAATGAATATCTTAATAATCAAAAAAAAAATTTATTGAGCACTCTTTTTACTACCCAAGAACCTATTTATATATTATTGCAATCAATTTGATTAATTTGAAAATTAGAGGAACTTAGTTGCATATAGGTTTAAATTAAAGGGACCTAATTGTTATTGATCCAATTTTTTAACTTGAGAAATAAAAATAAAAACTTTAACTATCCTCCTATTATCCTTTAATTTCTTAGGGAGTAATTAAATTGTAATTAATCTACATGATAAATTAGAAATTTACACATACTTGGTGAATTGCTACTTCGTCCCTGGCCTTTTTGCCATCTCTCATTGTGCTGCATCCTTCACCAATTTCTCCCTGCTGAAACCGAGGGAACTGGGCCCACTGCATTCAAATTTAGACTTAAATTTAAAATATATCATATAGATTTTCAAGTTATTCAAATAAAAATAATATATATATGTTAATTTAACAGAAATTATTTCATAGGACCATAAAAGTTTATGGATAATTTAAAAATATTTCATTTAAGTCTTTAAATTTTATAATAAGAACCTAAAAATAAAGCAAAATAGAGAACTATAGATCACTATAATTTCAAAATGGGAAACTAAGTCAAAGATTTGAAGAAATGCGAATTAAAGGTGTAATTATTGATAAACTATAAAAATTTTTCTGTAATTTACTATATAATTTATCAATAAAATAAAGGATCATTTATATATATATAAATCTTAATTCATCTTTAATTATATATTAAATTTTTTATTATTATATTTTACATTTCAACCCTCTAAATTTTCTCAAATAAAAAATAGTGACATATATTTATAAAATTTTATATGAACAAGCCATTGGTAATAAATAGCTAAAAAATTATAATTAGTAAAAAAAAATTCAAAAATCTTAAAAAAAGACATAAATATGTTATTTTAAAAAATTAAATAAATATTATCAATATTTCTTTAATTTGGATCTCAAATCCTATCTACTAATTATCCAAATTTGCAATTAGTCCCACTATTTTATGATCTATTTTCGAGCTCAGATTATCATTTAAAAAAAAAAATTATCTTAAAAACTTATATAAAACTCACCTTTGAATAATTTTGAACTCGACTCAATAATGTGTAACTCAAAAGCTAAATCCGACTCAGTTTAGATTCGGATCAGTTGGAACTCAAAACTTTCACCTTAAATTCTGAGCTTATTATTGGATTTAAGTATTTCAATTATAAGCAAATAAAGTTTGAGATCTATATATATATATATATATTAATTAATTAAAAATCTCACATTCTTGGCAGCTGTGCTGAAGGCCTCCTTGTGAGTAATGCCTGGATCTCTTGCTTTAATCCTCTGAATCTCCTCCCTGAAATTTATTTATACTTTAAAAATGTGAAATAACACTTGTTATTAGCATTAAAGTTTGTTTATTTATTAAAATCTTAAATTTCTACGATAATTTTAGTATATAAATAATTTATAGTTTTGTGATTCGAAGGTAATTTGTTAGAAATAAAATCGATGCAATTTAAGATCGACAAAAAATACTCGTTTGTAGTTATATAAACTCTCTTAATTGCGATGATAATACATACTTGATGAAGCGGTTGTAAGCTGAAGGTGCTCTTTGCCTCTTCTCTGGTGCTGAACTCAAAGTTGATGAAAGATATTAATTTCATGTGAATTAAACTATATATGCATGTCATTTAATTAAGATAGAAAAAATTATATATTAAAGTGCATTAAACTATGGGCTTGAACAACTTAGAGATGCCCCTCTGTTAGTCATGATTTTATGCTAATTCCTAAATCGATAAAAATAAGAGTAAATTAATTGCATCTTAGTTGATCTCCTGTGATCAGAAGAGCATTGAAAATTGATCTCTAATTTTAAAATTTTTTTATTTTGATCGCTGGGTTGTAAAAGTATTTGTTTGAATTTTTTATAAATTATTTTTAAGATAAATTAAGATCGAGGGCTATGAATCCTTTATATATTTCTAGAATGACATAGAGCAGGAATCAAGTTTATAGGATCAAGAGTGATCAGTCTCATATTGGAAGAGATCGGGGAGTCGCTCGATGTGTATGAAAGATTCTACACATTAATATATTTTAACTATAACAAATTATATGTTTCATCGTTAAAATACTACACGTATCACATTGAAATTTTATAAAATTACATATTTCAGATGAATTTTTTAAAAAAAAATTGAATAAAATTAATAATATATTTTCATAGATCATATATTATTGTATATTATTTACAATTGTATATTAGAAATTTTTATATGTATCATTAGATTGAGTTTAGAGTAAATTTATATATAACCAAGCTACAAAAATTAAAATTTTAGAGTTAGTCTAGAGTTTAGGATTTAGTATTTATGGTTTTGTTTTTAGTATTAAAGTATTTTAGGGAGCATGTATGATTTAATATTTTGGAATATATATATAAGTCATGATTTATAGCTCAGAATTTGAAGTATAGTATAATTTCATCCAAGATATACCAACGTGATTAAAGTATATATATGTTTTCTCTTTAAATTTTTGACTAAATAAATAGATAAAATAAAAAGACCAAAATCTTATTCTTTTCGCAATATAAGCTTGATCTAGGTAAAAAAATATGATCGAAGTAGTCCAATAAAAGTAAAGATAATATCGGTTAAGGTAAAAAAAGTAGAAACGCTACTAGGTTCTGTAAGATCACAAAAAAGTTAGCTAATAGACAGCGTATAGATCTGCTTACGAACACTAAATTTTTTTTATTGCTGAAACACTAGCGTGTGTAAAAGTTTTTGCGTTCTCAATTACGTAGCCTAGTATATCTCTTTCAATTTTAACGTTCCAATCTATATTTTTTTTATTTTTTCACCTAAATGCCTCTATAATGATTCCCTTTTTGCGGTAAAATCGTAAGGCTCAGTTTGTGGTGGGTCAAAATTGCCTTTTTCTATGATTGAAAAATAATTAAAAGAGAAAATCATTATATAATGCAAAAAGAGAGAGAGAGAGAGAGAGATCATTTTAGTTATATGTTGTGTTATGGAGAAAAAAATGAATTAATGCTGCTCACGCTTATTTATAGTGAGTGTAGTTGGAGGAGAACTCTCTTTTGCTTGCATCTCTGCCTCAGCTTGTTCTACTTCTCCAGTAGATTTCTCTTCATCAGCATCCTTGCTGTTTTCTTCCTGCATTTCCTAATGAATTTTTATTTCAATTCACTAATTGATCAGTTCTATCTTATATATAATTATTTTTTTAAGTACTTCATCAATTTTATATGATAATATGATAATATATATTTTTTTAAAGATAAATAATGAGATCTATGTTTATGTATATAAAATACTATCGGTAAGCTATTTCTAATGTTACGAAAAAGGATGATTTATTTTAATTGTTATACGAACAATACTACATACGTAGCCCAAAATTAGCATTATCGAACAAATAAATGTACAGCACTCCACTCGATAATTAATTAAGGCTTTTTCACTTGTCCGTCGACCACGAACAATCTCACAAAAAATAGTTTTATATTTTAACACGCTTTCTTATATGTAAATTTATTTGCTTTACAGTACGAATTCAACACACATATGCATTTCTTAGTTTTAACTTTATACCAGATCTAGATGAACAGTGTCACCAAAATTCAAACTCGAGACCTCCTGTCTCTAATATCACGTTAAATCTGTGGCTATCAACTGACCCAAAAGCTTTAGTTTGTCAGTCGTATTCTACTGTATATATATATATATATATATATATATATCTCAAGAATGAAATTGACGTACGTACATATAACTAACTATATATTAAAAATGTTGACATTATGCATGCATATAATTAATTAACAAGCAGTAATTAATTAATTAAGTTGTGTTATATAATATCATAATATATATGAACACCTGATGATGACCGAAGGAGGCAAGGAGCTGCAGAGGGACAAGGGAAGTTCTCACCAAGCTAACAGAGAGCAGGGCCGAGCAGTGGCCGCATTTCACAGTGACCACCTTCAGCAAGCTGCTGCATGGGATGCTCACCTACGTATATTTATATTATAATACGTACGCGCGTGCAGATGTGCGTATAAAAATGAAATATACACGTACGTATACGTATGCATACCAGTAGAAAGGTGGCGCAGAAGCTACACTGGACGTAGCCGAGTTGGTTTTGGAGCTCTGAGAATGGACTACTGCTGCACGTTGTCATGGTAGAGTGAAAGTGTGGAGAGGGATGGGAAGAGAAGCTCTTAAATTTCTGTGATGGTGAAGAGAGCTTGTGGTAGATAGGGAGATTTATAGCCATGAGAGGATGAGGCTTTTAGATTTAATTTATAGCTTGTTGTGTTAATTAGTAAAAAGAACATTAAAGAAAAGATATTGATTGAAACCGATGTTTTAAAACTCGGTTTTGGTCACAAGATAAAAGTATCGGTTTTAACAGTTTCGACAGTTTCGGTAGTTTTTTTTTTTTTTTTTGAAAAATGACAATGCCAAAAAATTACAATAAATAAACTACAAGCTTTCAAGTGTCACTCAACATCCACTTTGAAAATTTTACAAAGTTTATTGGGAAGGGGCATATCAATTTCCCAACAAAAATTACCTAGTATCGCATAGTGCGCCAGAAAGTCAGCCGCACTATTGTTGTTACGTTGTATATAACTAACTCTGCAGGCAGCAAACAACAATAAGATGTTCACAATATTGGCTAGGATAGGATCCCGAGAAGTGAAATTGGATCCTCTGAACAGTCCATCCACTACTCCATATTGCAGGTGATCCAAGCAATAGCTCTGCAAGCCTGTTCGGTTGTGGGAAACTCCATTACGCTCTAACTGATCATTGAAAATAAGTTGTAAGATTTCTATAGAATCCCCCTCAAGCTAAATACCCCATTACGCTCCAAGACAGTTTCGGTAGTTTTGGTATTGGCAATTTTCAGATTTTGTAAATTATTTAAATTTTATAAATTAAAATTAAAATTTAAATTATAATGATAATTATTGAATATTATTTTTTAGAGAAAAATAAGTACTTTTTGTGGTTTCGATTGAGTTTTAGTTGGGTTTCAATAATTTCAGCGAAAACTTTACTGAAACTGCCGAAACTACCGAGTTTTGACTGAGACCGAAACTCGATAACTTTTTTTGGATCGA
Source organism: Apostasia ramifera (assembly GCA_019297695.1). Taxonomy (NCBI): domain Eukaryota; kingdom Viridiplantae; phylum Streptophyta; class Magnoliopsida; order Asparagales; family Orchidaceae; genus Apostasia; species Apostasia ramifera. The sequence goes on along the minus strand of JAEMOT010001512.1, from coordinate 248,361 downwards.
TTTCAACTGAAATAGAAATGAAACTACCAAGTTCAAGCTGAGTTCTAGAAACTTGATTAAAACCATTTAAAATGAACATTAGTTATATGTAGAGGGTAATTCTACCCAAGACCCTAAGATAGATCAATGAATTCACATTAGTGTACAAAAATAAAAATATATCATCTGAATCTCTTTAGCTTAAAATATTTTTCATGTAGGTCATTTTTGATATATTCTATTAAATTTAACTATTAAAAAAATTCTTAATTTAAAAAAAATTAAAAATTTTGTTTAAATATTAAAAATTACTATAAAAATATATATATAGGTTTTAAGCATCACCATTAAATTGATTTTTTTTATTCAAAAACGTTGCTATAATTAATGTATAAATGCATGTATATGTGTAGTGTATGCATCATGGAGAGTGTATATTTAGGATAATATTTTAGATTATATGAGTGCTTGTTTGAGCATTAATCAACATAAATTGTAGCATATATTTTTAAAAGAGAAAATTGCATTCAACCCCCTGAGATTAGAAGGGCATTGCAAATTGATCCCAAATAATTAAAAACTTCAATTTGGGTCCTTATGTTGTAAAAGTGTTAGATTTTTGCTCCCCTTTAAGAATTTCATCATTTTCAATGCTTTTTCCCAATAAAAAATGTAAAATTTAATCTATTTTTAATAAGTTTGAATCATTTATATATAATTTTAAAGAACTATTACAACATTCTATTCTCACCTTTTTTTAAAATTTAATTTCTTTCATCTTTTATTTTTTTTATACTAGAAATTTAAAATTATAAAAATATAAATATTAATCCATAAAATTAACAAATTAGTATAATCTTATTGCATATTAATAAAAAAATTAGCAGTTATATCTAGGATCAAAAGTTGTAGAGCTTTTGCATTTTAGGGGCACAAATTAAAGCTTTTAAAAAGTTAGGACCAATTTGCAATACTTTTCCAATCTCATGAGTCTTGGATGCAATTTACCGCTATTAGAATACAAAATGAACAATATGCTTTAATAAAGTTTTATGAGCATGGAACATAAAACATTTTGATTTGAGGGGCAACTCAAATTAAATATAGTGAATATTTGGTCTACAAATATAATTATATGAATGAGCACATGAAACATATATAGTTAAAATGCACATTGAAGTAACATATGGCATCTTACTATTGTTTGTTAGTTGACAAGGATTGGCTGCCTTTGGCTTGGAAAATGACTGATGCTTTATGTGTTGCTTTCTCTTTTCTAATTCTCCTCCCCTTCTTCTTCTTCCACATAAAAGGAAGCATCTCTCTCTCTCTAGTTTTTTTAAAATATACGACTATATTTATTATTTTAAATACGGCATGCTTGTTTTTGATAATCTCAATCTTATTCGTATCTTTCGTGACCCAATTCTAGATGTCAAGATTAGTATATGCTATTCTTTTTTCTCGTCTCACGTGGCCATTCTCACAGTCTTTTAGATCTCCAAACTGAACTTTAACTATTTAAGATTATTATTTTACATATAAAGACCACAAATATTAATTTCTGTTTTTTAATTTAGGACTATTTGTTCTTGTACGACATTCAACTTGAAGACTTTACTGGTGATAACTCACTTTCTCCTCCAATCCCAACTGACGTAACAAGATCTTATTACCACATTAGCTGATATATTATGACTTGAACGACTTATAAATTTTTTCTAAGAATGAACCAGCGATTATTAGTGCTTAAAGCTTATAGATCATTAATGAGTTTTTTTGTTGGAAAATACGTACTTATAAAACGATTATTAAAATCTTCTATTTTAGGACGTTACAGCTAACATAAGTCGTGAACCTCTTAGCGACTTATTTATCTTCGAGTATTGCTGACATTGACGTGTTTTTATTAGCGATCTATAAATTTTGAAAATTTGATGCCCTCTCTTTCCTATTCCTCTTATCTCCCACTCTTCTTTCTCTCCCCATCTCTCTCTGAAATGCCAGTTTAGAGAAGTGGATGCTTCTAGGAAGGAGAATAGATAAGGAAAGGATGGCATCTAGGCACCAATATGAGCTCAGCTAGCTAGCTAGCTCAGCTTAGCTTGAGTTCTCATCAATAACTTTGTCTCACCTTCTCTCCTTCCTCCTCCCTATTATTTTTTTTTTGTGATAGCAACTCCTTCCTCTTTACTACTGCAGTATTTATAACTAATAGCAAGGCTGCAGGAAGCAGTCAGCTCTTGACTGAGCTGAGGTCTTCTTAATTAGTTACCAGAAACCCAAGCTATCTCTATCTATCTCAATCATTCATGCAGTTTCAATGCATGGCCTTTGTCATGTATTTAAATGATCGCACCTACTCTCAGGGCTGGCAATTATGCGAAATTAATCGATTCTATTTCAATTCGATTGAAATCTAATTGATTGTTAAATCTCCGGCTACCAACTGATTTAAAAGCTAATTTATAAGCTACTAGCTAGGCTGTAGCTCACGAGGAACATTCAATGTTCTAACACGTTACTACATGCGGAAGCTAATTATTTGTTTTGTAACGTAAAACTTTAGATAATTAATTGAGGGTCATCGAGGATTTGAATTTGAGAATCCTGGCTCTAATATCATGTTAAATTTCTGATCATCAATTCACTTAATATAAGTTTAAGAATCATCTTTTAAGCTCAGAGCAAAATTCGATCATCAATTTGAAAGACTCAACAACTAAGCGCCCGAGCTCGATTAAATATATATATTTTTAAGTAGAAACAATATAAGAAATATTAATTTTGAGTTAAAGCCCACTTTTAGCTCTCTCTCTATATATATTTATCATAAAAAGTGAAAACCTTACCTACTTGCTCACTAAAAGTACATGAGGATGCCTTCTGTGAGGCCTCGTTTGATTCGAACTTTTTTTTTAATAAAAAAAAAATTATTTTTTAAATTTAATCAATGAAAAATTTATTTTACTATTAAAAAGTATATACAATATGAAATAACTTCAATTCTAATATTTAAATTTATATTAGATGTGAAATAAAGTTAATTTTTATAGATAAAATTTGTATTGGGCAAAAAAACTGCTTCTTACCAAACGAGGTTTGAAGTGTGTGTGTGTAGGTCTGTAAATAGGTCAGATCTTGATCCGATCCGATCCGTGATCCGAACCTAATATCTTATAAAATGGAATAAATTTTTGACCCACACGATTATTCCGAAAAACCGACCCGCTCCGTTTAAGTATTGCCGGGTCGGATCCGGGTCGATGCTGATCCGACCCGAAAAAAATCCGACCCAAAATTTATAAGTACGAAATTATTTTACGTATTTATATATTTATTATTTAATTGTATATGTTAATTATTGCTTTATTTTATGAAAGTTTTTAAATGTGACTAAGGCCTATAATTATTAAAGAGGCTATTGCACGTTATTTTAAGTGCAGTAACCAGGAAGTACTTGCATTATGAAGTGGGATTAATAGCTACAAATATTTTTTACCGTTGAGATGAAATATTTAGTGCTAGCTTTAACAGAATTGCGCTTTATTTTTTGTGTAATATTTTAGTGATCAAAATTTTATTTATAAATATAAGAATATATGTACAACTAATAGTTGTAATCATTGAAAAAATAGTGTTCGATTATGTAAAAAAAGTTTCGGGTCGACCCGAAATCCGATCCGAAAATTCGAACCGTGGCGGGTCATGGAACGGATCTGGATTGACCTCGATCCGATCCGATTTTTAATTCGATCCGGATATATTGGAATCGGTTGACAAGCCTATGTGTGTGTGAGAGAGAGAGAGAGAGAGAGAGAGAGGATGCATGTGTTGATTATTAATGCCACACGTGAACAACTGCAAACACACGTGTGTAGCTAAAATAATTTAGAAGATAAATTGCGTCTGAGTTCAAAGGTTTGGAACTCATCGTATGCTGATCCTAAGAATTTGAATGCATTACAGGTCTCTTTAAAATAGAAACTGTTATAACATTTACTGCATCATTTTTGTTAATGTTCTTGAACAATGTTGAGTGAAAATTCTAGCTAGGCAAAAAAAAAAAAAAAGGAAGAGAGGCAGTTTTACATAGAACCAAATTTCGAGAAAAAACTATGACATCAATTTCTATGATTTAAATTCACTAAGAAGAAAAGATTACATGGGTTTTTTTTAAAGTTTAGTGACTCGAGTCTTATTTCATCTGGCTCGATTAGCTTACGGTGCGACAATTTTGAGAATTTTTTTTTTGAATTTTAGGATCATGTGGTGATAGTAGAGGGATCAAGTCTAGAATTTATTTATATATATATATAGTTCTGTTTATTGTGATTGATATATTCTAAATAACTAGTAGCTGTTGTAAGCAATCTTCTCTGTGTGCTCATCATTTGATATCGTTATCTCTCTGCTCGTATTCTTTCTCCAATATTACGAATTTTCATGTAAATCTGTATGTTCTTATATTTATAATATTTTTTGCTGTCTATCGTTTGGTTGTATCAATTTTAGGTCTTCAAGTGAGAGCAAGAAAGACTAAAGCACAAGCACTAAAAACTTCTCCAAAGACATACTGAGTTGTTAACAACTGCCGTTGAAAAGAGTGCTTGGAGTGTGGCATCGAAGAATTATTTTGAGAACCTTAAGAGAATTAAAATATAAGCCCCGCGCCATGCTCATGTGCAAATGTGTTTTTCTCGCTCTTTATATATATAGAGAGATACATCGAAGTAAATTTATGTTGAATCAATATCATTTTTAATAAATTCTTTTCCTCCAACTATTCGATAATTTTGCATTTACTTAGGCTTAGATGATCGTCTATTTTTCGCTGAAAAGCAATCAAATATACTGCATTTGATTAGAAATGATAGAATTGTGATCGTGATTAATCAGGACGAAAACCTTTTCGGTCAGATCTATACGTTTCAAAAAATCCAGTTAAAATTCGATAAGTTTTGATTTTTTTAGAGCTAATAGTATCAAATTGTTTCAAAGGTCAAGATTTAGTTCTCATCACAATAAAAAAAAAAAAAAAATCTCATCAACAAAAAAAATGTTTTCATCCAGTGGAAAATCACCACGTGTCATTTCCAGAGCCATACAAGTTATCATGATCTTTTGAGCTTTCATGGGGTCACATTCATTTGCTTAGAGGACCAAAATGCCCTTTTCCTTTTTCAAATTTAAATATCCACAAATTTTATTTTTATTTTTTGATAGGAAACAAATTTTCTTAGTTTGACTGAAAAAAAAACTTTTATGATGTTTTTTAAAAAATGTGTTTGTAAAATAAAATGAATTAATTATATTAAAATTATGCTATAAATAAAATAAAAATAACTAATTTATTAAAATTATATTTAATATAAAATAAAATAATTATTTTATATTAGACTTTATATTATATGAATTATATAATAAATTTTTAAATTTTTTATAAATTATATAAAATTCTTATTCATAACTAAAAGTTTAATTTAGCAAATAAAGAGATATCATATGAGTTCGAGTTTCATTGAGCTGGTCTCATTTTGAGATTCTGAGTTATTTATTTCAATATTATTTAATATTATGTTATATTATTTGAATATTTTTATATTTAAATATTATTTTTATAATAATTTTATAAGTTTTTTAATATTATCTACGATTATCATCAATTCAACTACTAAAAACATAACTACAAAAAAAATACTAAATTAGTTAATATAACATCAAATTAATATTAAATTAAATACTTCTTAATTTTTTAAAAATAATTTTAGCTTTATTTGAATTATGTTATAATTTTATTGTAAACAAAACTATAATATAGTTATTATTATTGTTATTATGTAATCTAACTTGTTACAATCTAAGTTGTAAAATAAAAAAAAAAATCTAAGTTATATGATATGTATTAATTTACGTTGTAATATTTTTTAAAATAAATTACATCTAGACTTTTGAGATTATAGCCCTGGTTATATCCCATTAAACAAAAAAGTTGAAAGCATGTGATGTAATATTATTATGATATTATATTTATTCTTTGAAAAAATATTATTTAAATAATATATAAAAATTATAAATTATTATTTTAAAATAAATATTTATATGTGACTATAAATTGAGTAACAAATAGGTGAAGCCGTCTTAATTATAATGGGGATGTAAAATTTGATTAAATTATTATTTTATTTTAATATAACAGTATTAAATTAAATAAATAATAGTTAAAAGATAATTTTTTTGTAAAATTTAAAGATAATATTGAAATATCGATAATAGTAATATTTAAATATATAAAAAAAAGAAAGTAAGGGTAGATTGGTAATTAAGCAAGTATCTGCAGATTCTTTGTGAAAAATTTACGTCTCAGTCCAACGACAAATTAATTTTCGGCGGAGAGAGGAAGAAGAGATTAGAGTCGACGGTGAGTGGAAGAGGAGATTGGGGGTGGGTGCGATCCATCTGGAAGCCAAACGCGCGGAAAGATGCAGTCTTTGGGGCTTAAGCTCGTACCTCTGAATCCGGCGGCTACCCCGAGAGCGTGGTCGAGACGCAGAGAAAGGGCGAGGCCTTGGCCGGGCGTTGCTGTTGCCTGCAGTTCGTCGTCGTCGTCTTCTTCTTCGTCATCATCGTCGCAATCTTCTTCATCTGAGGGGCACAAAATGGAGGAGGAGAAGAAGCTTTCTTCTCCGAATTCCTCCTTCCTTTCTAGGAGCCAGACCTATGCACTTCTCAAGCAACAGATGGCCGTGGCAGCCAAATTTGAGGTAGGTCTTATCGTTTCCTTCTTTACTTTATAGTTATTTGGAGGATTTTGCTTTATCGTTTTGAAATTGTGACCTAGAAATCTGTCAATTGGGGTGGTATGGTTAGATTTCATCGAGGGAGATCGTCACCCTAAAATATGCATGAACGAGGTGTGAGCGGGAAAGGGCAGAAAGCAATAAGGGAGTTAGGGCAAGAGCTATTGTCACTTGTGAAATCCAAAATAGGAATAAAATCATCAACCTCTGTGCAGGGAGGAATTTTTGCTTCCGGGTCGCGTGCCACGTCAGCTATCCGCACGCCAGTAATTTTCCGCAGTGTGGCGCGCATCCCGGCTCCACAGAGACGGTGGCGAAACGGAGCGAACGGCGAAATGGAACAGCGTATATACTTTTTATATCTCTAATTTTTTGCCTTCTTCCGCCTTAACCGCAGAAACCCTAATTTTCCAAATTTAAAGTTTTAAACGCTCGATTCTTCTGTCTCTGCCGCAGAAACTCTATTTCCTCCCGTCGTCTGAGTCACGTGACTCTCAGTCCCACTTCTCATTCTTCCATTTCTACCCGCAGAAACCTCAACTTCTTCCCTCTCACCTCGCATTGCTACCTACTAGTGCCACTCCTCTCGAACGCCGTCTTCAACAACCCGTCGGCCCCTCCGGCGCTTTCCTCTGCTCTGTGCTCTACTCTCCGATCGGAGTTATCTTTGCAGTGGAAGACTGAAGTTCATCACCGCCAGCGTCACTTTTCTCTAGCGCCATCCTCAGCATCCTGCTAGTCCCTTTTCTTATTTGATCCAGCCTGTGATCTGTAATTCATTTGTTTTTTTCAACCTGCATTTTCTTATTTGATCTAAAATTGTTACCTTCTTCTTCTATCTTCAGAAATTTTCATCTACATTTTGATAGTTTCTGAGATGATTAATGTGATTAATTTTTGTAATTGTGTCAACTTCTCCCATAAAATTATAGTTTGTTATCTATTTGTTCTTTATTCAAAGACGAAAGATAAAGAAATTTGTCCCTCTTGACCTAGCTAATGATTTGTATGAAGAGTGAATACGCTACGTAGCTCAGTGAATATGCTACGTAGCTCTCTGAATATGCTATGTAGGTCAGCAAATTCGCTACGTAGCTCACTGAATACGCTATGTAGCTCAGTGAATACGCTATGTAACACTACGTAACTCAGTGAATACGCTACGTCGCTACGTAACTCAGTGAACTCATTGTCATCGATGGGTAGGTTATGAAAAAGAAAAGAAGTAGGTAAACTCTTGTAAACCTGATTTACCTTAATAAAAAATAAATCAGTTCATATATATATATCAATTTTTTTTTGTTCTTATATGCAGATACTATACATAGTGGAGCTACAAAAGAAAATACGAAAAGTAGAAGAGGACAAGCAGGTTTATTATGTATACAGTCCAGATGTTTTCTTAATACTGTTAGAAAGATATTTGATGAAATTGCGAATTACATTTCTAAAGAGACAAAGGAGATTTTGGATAGAATATGGATGAATCATTTTTTGAAAATTCCCCCCATTCAGTCAGAATCTTCCGCTGGTTTCTGAAATTATAAAGAGATGAAAGGATGAGTCACATACATTCAAGTTTCATCAGCTTGAATTCTCATTTAGCCCCGAAATTATCAGTCAATTGATTAGTCTTCCGAATAGGGGTACTATTGTGACTCACAATCTGAAACAAAGCTCGAGCATATTGGCACATGAAGTTAAAGATAATTTGAAGTTATATGCTATGTCTGATTCACCGAATCCGCATATGCTCGCAGTTCATATTGTTAAATTCATTTTATCTAACTTATTTTTTCCTACTCGAGGGTACACGGTTTCTCCATGTTTGCTTGAGATAGCAGAGGACTTGTACTCAATTGGTGATTACAATTGGTGACGAGCTATTTCTGATTTCCTGCATCCACAATTACCTCTGGTTGTTAAGATACTGCGGACGAAACTAAAAGAAACTCCACGATCATCTGTTGGTTATGTTGATGGATTTATTCAGCTCGTTATGGTAAGTAATTTATGTATACATATTACTAATTAGTAAATTACATATACTGATTGTCTACCTTGTATTTGTGTATTTATATTTTCCTATTTGTATGTTATTTATATAAAATTTTCTGCATTTTGTAGTTTCAATTTCTAGAGACTACTGGAGTTGAAGAGCCGGTATATGCCCAAATGACTCTGAAACTCTACAGGTGGTCAGAAAAATTATTCTGGTACAGTGGAGATCTTCTTTCTCTATTTGTAAAAATTAGATCAAGTTACGTAGCTCCTAGGAGCACACATAGTGACATTGCAACCAACTGTGTCAAAACCAGCCATCAATGTGCAAAATAAGTGTGATTCAAATACATCGCCGCAGGAGTATACGATGTCAGGGACTGAAATTGAAAGGTTACAGTCTGAGAATGTGAATTTAAGGGCTGAGATTGAAACATTGAGAAGGATAGTTCTTGATTCAAGTTTACGTGTTACGAAGCTTGAGTCAATGAGCTCTGCAAAGTTCAAGATAGGGAGTATAGAACAAAATATTAAGGAAAGGAAGAAAAGAAAAGAAAATCTTTTGGCTCCACTTACCTTCTACTACCCAGGCACATAAAAAGGTTTGTCAAGACAACAACACGATCAGTTAAGTAAAAGAAGACAGAGCTAAATGCAGTTGAAGTACAACATGGGGAGGATGTAATCAATAAATTGAATAAGGAGTCAGCGAAAGATATAGAGGTTGTTCTGAAAGCAATAACGGAAGAGGCACAAGTACATAAAGAAGATGAAAAAGAAAATATTAAAGTATATACTAAAAAAAATTAAACAGTGATGAAGTATCAAAAAAGGTGAATATAGAAGAGATAGTGCTGGTACACAACTCTGATGCTCCTAAAAAGACTGAGAGTTTACAGTCAAATCTAAATTATCTAGGGAAGCTAAAGATTGGAGCAGACAAAGCTTCTTTTATAGATGAAGCACTGCTGCATATGAAAAATAGGTGATTACTGTTATGCAATTTTATAAGATTAATATATTTCTTAATATATTCTCAATGACAGGAGCTCAGTCATATTAAGTGAAGAACTTGTAATGGTGAATCGTCAAGAAATAGAAGTATACAGTTTGGATTACAGATTCTATCTTAGATGCTTTTGGATTATTAATGCAAAAAAGACAAACTGTTGATTAAAAAAATTGGATGCATTTCATCTTTTTATTTTCTAATTTTTTAGTAATTTATTTGTAATTATGTCTATTGCATTATTACTAATATGACTGTTTTCAACAAATAATTGAAGAATTTAAATTATTACAGTATCAATATTTAATGAAGAGCTGGAAGTTCAAAAGCTTGTTTTACTTGAAGGACATTTCTGAAGCTAGTATTGCTGCTACTGACTTTCTAATGACTCCAATTCATAATAAGTCACATTGGACTTTATTAGTTTGTGAACTAAAAATCAAAAATTGGACAATATACGACTCTATACCAGGTCGACCACATAAAGGGATTGCGCGACAGATGGTAAAAATTAATTTTTGAGCTTCTTGAGTTATAATTCTAATTCTAACTTATTTTTTTTGTTAGATAATGACTCTTCACAAAGAAAGCGACTTTTCACAAAGAAAGCATTCCCTTTCAAAAACTCAATACGAAGACATAGAGTCTTGTTAGCCCTGATGTGCTACCAGGACAAAGTAATAATGATGATTGTGGCATCTTTTAGAAATGCCTCCAATTTTCTTTTTCAAATAAATTACCAAAAAATTAGAAAATAAAAAGATGAAATGCCTCCAATTTTTTTAATCAACAGTTTGTCTTTTTTGCATTAATAATCCAAAAGCATCTAAGATAGAATCTGTAATCCAAACTGTATGTAATAGCTCTTCTATTTTTTGACGATTCACTATTACAAGTCCTTCACTTAATATGACTGAGCTCATGTCATTGAGAATATATTAAGAAATATATTAATCTTATAAAATTGCATAACAGTAATCACCTATTTTTCATATGCAGCAGTGCTTCATCTATAAAAGAAGCTTTGTCTGCTCCAATCTTTAGCTTCCCTAGATAATTTAGATTTGACTGTAAACTCTCAGTCTTTTTAGGAGTATCAGAGTTGTGTACCAGCACTATCTCTTCTATATCCATCTTTTTTGATACTTCATCACTGTTCAATTTTTTTCTAGTATATACTTTAATATTTTCTTTTTCATCTTCTTTATGTACTTGTGCCTCTTCCGTTATTGCTTTCAGAACAACCTCTATATCTTTCGCTGACTTCTTATTCAATTTATTGATTACATCCTCCCCATGTTGTACTTCAACTGCATTTAGCTCTGTCTTCTTTTACTTAACTGATCGTGCTGTTGTCTTGACAAACCTTTTTATGTGTCTGGGTAGTAGAAGGTAAGTGGAGCCAAAAGATTTTCTTTTCTTTTCTTCCTTTCCTTAACATTTTGTTCTATACTCCCTATCTTGAACTTTGCAGAGCTCATTGACTCAAGCTTCGTAACACGTAAACTTGAATCAAGAAT
>JAEMOT010001512.1:189681-236573 GCA_019297695.1 Apostasia ramifera | reverse complement strand
TGTGACTCATCCTTTCATCTCTTTATAATTTCAGAAACCAGCGGAAGATTCTGACTAAATGGGGGAATTTTCAAAAAATGTTTCATCCCTATTCTATCCAAAATCTCCTTTGTCTCTTCAGAAATGTAATTCGCAATTTCATCAAATATCTTTCTAACAGTATTAGGAAAACATCTGGATTGTATACATAATAAACCTGCTTGTCCTCTTCTACTATTCTTATTTTCTTTTGTAGCTTTACTATGCATAGTATCTGCATATAAGAACAAAGAAAAATTGATATATATATATATATATATATATATATATATATATATATATATATGAACTGATTTATTTTTTACCAAGGTAAATCAGGTTTATAAGAGTTTACCTATTTCTTTTTTTTTTCATAACCTACCCATCGACGACAATGAGTTCACTGAGTTACGTAGCGTTACGTAGCATATTCACTGAGTTACGTAGTGTTACATAGCGTATTCACTGAGCTACGTAGCGTATTCAGTGAGCTACGTAGCGAATTTGCTGACCTACATAGCATATTCAGTGAGCTACGTAGCATATTCACTGAGGTATGTAGCGTATTCACTCTTCATACAAATCATAAGCCAGGTCAAGAGGGACAAATTTCTTTCTTTCGTCTTTGAATAAAGAACAAATAGATAACAAACTATAATTTTATGGGAGAAGTTGACACAATTCCAAAAATTAATCACATTAATTATCTCAGACACTATCAAAATGCAGATGAAAATTTTTGAAGATAGAAGAAGAAGGTAACAATTTTGGATCAAACAAGAAAATGCAGGTTGAAAAAAACAATGGCTTACAGAGCACAGGCTGGATCAAATAAGAAAAGGGACTAGCAGGATGCTGAGGATGGCGCTGGAGAAAAGTGACGCTGGCGGTGATGAACTTCAGTCTTCCACTGCAAAGATAACTCTGATCGGAGAGTAGAGCACGGAGCAGAGGAATGCGCCGCTGAAGAGGGGCCGGCGGGTTGCTGAAGACGGCGTTCGAGAGGAGTGACACTAGTGGGTAGCAATGCGCGGTGGGACTGAGAGTCACGTGACTCAGACGACAGGACGAAATAGAGTTTCTGCGGCAGAGACAGAAGAATCGAGCGTTTAAAACTTTAAATTTGGGAAATTAGGGTTTCTGCGGTTAAGGCGGAAGAAGGCGAAAATTAGAGATATAAAAAGTATATACGCCGTTCCATTTCGCCGTGCGCTCCGTTTTGCCACCGTCTCTGTGGAGCCGGGATGCGCGCCACGTGGCGGAAAATTACTGGCGTACGGATAGCTGACGTGGCGCGCGACGCGGACGCAAAAATTCCTCCTGTGCAGGCGGCCTGAAGTTTCATTGTCAGGCATTCTTTATAGTGCAACTGTACAAGGAATGTTTGCTGACTGTTATTATCCAAAGCTCCCACTTTTTGCAATGGAAGTTATGACATAAGTTATACAAAATGTACAATGTGGTCTTATCTATCTTCCGTACAGCGCACCATGCCTCTCGTGAAGAGTATCGATCAGCAGGTGTAGCTGCGTTTACATTTTACATTTCAGAAGAAAAAGTTTGGGAAGTGGTCTGTTATGTCTTGAAAAGCTTTGTTATTTTTCTGCCATCATCTAAGTATTTAATTAGCTAGGTGAATTTGTACGTCTCTATCATATCCATTTCTTCCTTGTTTTATTTTATTTTTTCTTTTTCAGTGCTATGGTTCAAGATATCTATATGGTTGGAATACAAGGTAGAAAATAATTTAATTGAAAGAATGTATGTCGATAATGATCTATTTTTTATTTTCCATGCAAGTAATTTTGGAGATAAGCACGAGTCCGTTTCATCTGACACAGAGTTGCATAGGTTTTTAACTTTTTTTTAATTAATATCTTGGATTTTTAAAGATTTCTAGTTGCACTCACATGTATGCCTCGCTTCAATTGTTTCTCATGTTCCTGAATAATTTTCTATTCTAGAGTAAGTCGTTGCTTAGTTATGAAGCACGAGTACGATACGGTGATATGGATACGATATGATATAGATACGGCTATACGACAAATTTAAAAAAAATAGGATACGGATACGTCAGGATACGGCTATTATATATGTGTGTATAATATCTTATATTCTCATATTTAAAGTGTAGTTTTATGGTAGATGAGAATAACTTATATAAATTATTGCTATAAGTTTCAAAAATATTTTTTAATTTTTCTTCAAAATAACTACAATTTTTTAAAAAAAATTTATATTACTTAAAATTATATTATGAATAATTTAACTTGAAAAAATAAAAACATCTTTCAACTATTGAATTTCAAAAAATTTTAAATTTAAAATAATATCATAAAGTTTGTTTAATTACTTCTCAATCTATCAGATTATTTGCATGAAATCAGAGTTTAAATATATATAAGTAGATTAGTTTTATTTTCAGTTTAAATTTAATTCAAATCGATTAGCTTGATGCAAACATGATACAATAAATAATACAGATGTTGTGACATAAACCATGATATATTAACCTAATTAAAGTATATATATATATGTTATCTCTTTTTAAATTTTTGACTAAATAAATAGATAAAATAAAAAGACAAAAGTTTTATCTTTTTCACAATATGAGCTTGATTAAGGTAAAAAAAATGTGATTGATGTTTAAAAGAAGTAAAGACAATATCAGTTTAGGTAAAAAAAATAGAAACGTTATTGAGTATCTGGAAGATTATAAAAAAAGTTTGCTAAAGTAGATGACACAACTATTTGTGAATATCAAATCTTTTTTTATTGCCGAAACACTAGCGTGCGTAAAACTTTCTGTGATTCTAATTGCGTAGCTCAATATATCTCTCTCAATTTTAATGTCCAAATATATGCATAAGTTGTGCTTTATATATGAAATATTTTTTTATTTTTTATTGTATGTGTCAAATCGACTGTTTTAACATTTTTGCCTCTTATTAAAAGTATCTGGAAGTATCGGGGAAGTATCGGATAAGTATCAGATTTTTAAAAAATAAAAATAAAAATTGATACGCCATATGGATACACGCCATGTGACGTATCAGATACGTATCAGTAGAGTATCCGGGAGTATCGGTATCTGATACAGATACTATACAGATACGTTAGGCTTCATGAAGTATCGGTGCTTCATAGTTGCTTAGTTGTTTTGTGGATAAGAAGATTATTTCTTTCCCACTTAATGTATTCCTGCAATAGTTCTATAGATCAAATGTAATAAAGTTCTTGTTCAGATTGCGAAATAAATACTCCAACAGAAACATGAATAATTTTATTTCTAGCCATTGATCCAAATAAAACATCTTTTCATGCAACGCTATTTCTTCCATTTTAATTCATATTATGCATTATGTTATTCTGGCAGGATTATGAGGAGGCTGCTAGAATAAGGGACTCCTTAAAGTCTTTTGTGGAGCATGAACCGGTGTTGTGCCTGCGAAGATTACTAAAGAAGGCAGTTGAAGATGAACGATTTGAAGTACTTATTTATGTTTCCTAAATTGATTTACGTTGATGCGCTTCTCTTTCATATTGCAAACAGTAAATTCTAAGCTGTAGATTGGCTTATTTTCTCTATGATGTGAAAACCAGGATTTTCTTAAGCATAGATTGTGAGAATTTATAGAGTTTTAAAATATGCATTGCATTTTAATCCCACAGTAAGCAAGAGTATCATGTGATGAAAATACCATATTTTATTGAACAGAAAAGATTTCCACTTGTTTGGGCGAGATTATTTATATGAGATATTAGGGAAAATTACATACGTGCCACAAATTCTGTGCTTTGATTATGTTTTAAGGCACCAACACTTGTATTTACGAATTGGCCTCCCAACTACAGGGTTTGTAAATATTTGTTGTCATTTCGTAAGTAAAACCAACATTCTGTTGACCTTCTTGTAAATACAAAATTTGAGGTATTAAAATGTAATTAAGACAAGAATATAAGGCTTGTATGTAATGCTTCTGTTTATTACCAAGTTGATACAACATGTATTTCGCTTTAGCCTGCAAGAAATTTGTCTCTAAACGAGTATAATGTACTCTCAGAGAACATTGAGAAAGTTTTATGTTGCAGTCTAGAGCTAAATGGAATTATTGAATGCAGTTGGATTCATGCAAGAAATTATGAAAAATATGAGGATCAAAAGGCTATAAATTTAAAAGCAGTAAATTGATGTCAACTGGTTGTTTTGCTTGCACTCCCATATATTTCTTAAAATTGCATTACATGGACTACTCATTACTTTTCTATTTATAATTTTGTATTCCTTTTGGAATCATCCTTTTTTAGTTTGTTGATTATGGAAAATCGCAATGTGTACATATCTGCACTATTTTTCACAATGGTGGGAAAAACTTACAGGATGCTGCCAGATATCGTGATGAATTGAATGTTCTGGCTCCACATTCCCTATTGAAATGTTCAAGTGATGCTACTACAATGGTATGTAATAGTTTTTTGCAGTATTTTCATAATTTCTTATACTGAGTTTTCATTGCATTGTTTCTATGGAATTTAGAACAAACTTGAATTCTATAACGTATAGCACTTGAAAGCGTGAAATCTACATGTAGGATGCGTCAACGAATTGATAAATAAAGCTAAACAACAATGCCTCTGCGCTTTGCCTTCTCTATTTTGTAGCCATGGGATATGCTCTTTTCTCCTAGTATATTTCAATTTTATGAGATGACCTCTTCAAAATGGATCAGTTTCCAGTGCTTTAATAATTCCTATATCCATGAGTGTCTCTTTCCTGAAGCAGGCAAGCTTTTATCTGAAACAACTAAAAATCAATTTCATAATTGAGATTGAATCTTTCTATATATCAAGTTGAAAGAAAAGTTTTATAAGACTATGTTTGCTATATGAGAGTGAATGTAGGGCAATTAAGTAGCAAAATATTAAATATCCATAAGAATAGTGTAGCTAAGATGGAAATGTAAAAATAAATGAGTTATCACATTAGAGTGAACTGCATTAGAAAGAGAATGTAAGATTTAGGTATTGGTCTAGGAAGGGGGTGAGTACCTAATTAAAATTTAATTTACTATAATTATAATACAATTAAACCTAATTAAAATTTAATTTACTATAATTATAATACAATTAAATTTACTCACAAACACAAGTTAGCAATAAATTAAGCACAAGTGGAAATAATAATAAAATGTACAAGTAATAGGAAGACATAATCATAAAAAACATATGATATAACGAGGTTCGATACCTTATGGTATCTACGTTCTCGGCTCAAAGACAACTATCCACTAAAATACTCCTTAACAAGGATATGGAGTAAACCCAATACAATTGTCTTCACACTAGGAAATAACTAATTACCTCCCATATTCACTCAAGAATAACTAATTACATCCACACTTCTGCTTCAAGTTAAGGACAATTGAGATGAGAAAACGTTAAGTATCAACCTTGACTACAACGCGAATGAGAGAACCCAAGCTTCAAGGTCAAGGACAAGTTTGGATCAAGAATAAAAAAGCCCTTATCCCCTCTTAAGTCAAGAGAGGAAGAAGTCAAAGAAGCTCTACAGAGGATAGGTGATTTTGGCACGATGGAGATACCACATATAGTAGGACAACATCAAGTGTGATAGAAGATATAGCATGTAGGAGCACATGCGCAAGAGTAAGTGTATGAGCACTCAAGTTTTAGAATGAATATGTCATGAGAAGCTACTTCAACACAGGGTAGTTGATTTGATAACAATTTAGAATTTCAGCAAGAATACTCATGGTTTGGAGTGAATATACCATAAGAAGTTACTTCAACACAATGTACTTAGATTTTTTAGAAACTAGACACAATGTAGTTGATTTGATAAAAATTTAAGCACAAAGAAGCTAAGTATATAGAGTTAGTTTAGCATTGAAAGTTAATAAAAGAGCCAAAACTGTGAATACAACTCATGATGTATTCATACCAAGATTAATGTTACATTACAATATTGGAAACAAGAGAAGACACAACATTACAAGGCTAAAACAGTGAATATATAAGATAAAGGCCCCGTTTGTTTTGAAGTTAAAAATTGACCTGGATTAATTTTAATCTGGCATATGACATCACACATAAAATTTAATATTAAAAATTAATTTTATTTCACATCCTACACACATTACTAAAATAATTACTAACTTATATCACATCCTTCACATATCCCAACATAATAACTAATTTTATATCACATTCCTCACACATCCCAATATAATAACTAACTTTATTTCACATCATTCACAATTTTCAATAAAAAAATTATCTCTATTCAAGTTTAATTTTAACCTTGTTAAATTTAATCTTACAAACAAACAGACAAATGTGGTAAGTTAAACAAGGGGTGAAAATAAGGGTAAAGGGACAAACTCCATCAATTGATCCCCTTGATCTAACTTTAAACCATTGGAAAGCACCATATCCGGTCCCATCCTCCATGACATGCCATTGATTGGATCCTGTCCTCTTAATGGAGCTCTCTGAGATCTCCATTTGGTCTGAAATTTGGCCGTACAAAAGATCCTTATAGCCCTAATACCATCCCTTTAAATAACCTCCATCCCATTAACCATAATCTAGTCATTCAAATTCGATCTTCAGTTGTTGAATTGAGGCAATCGAGCAATCCATTCAAAAGATCAAACAATTCAATTTAGCTGATTCTAGAACAACTCACAAATGGATTGGTCAGTCTGTTCTTGCTGCTTTCCTAAGCCTCCAAAACTACAGGCTAAAATGTAATGATAGGGCAATCTGTTTCACAAATTGGATGGTCTGATTTGAATAGGATGGTCTTGTGTGAGACCAATGATCTGATCAGCTCATCTGCAAGTTGTATCTAATATTAGTTCTGATGGCTTAATTCAAAGTCATACAATTCATTAAATGGTCTCATACCCCACTCTGAACCTATATATAAATATTCTAGTATTCCACACAGGTTAAAATACGTAAATCTATCTTTTAACTATAGTCTAAGACATAAAAGAGAGTAAAGAGATACTTGCAGTCGATTCCACCGATAAGAGAACACCTATAGTTGAAGAGTAGCTGAGCAACCTCAAACCTTCTGATCACATAGCCACTTTCTCGAGGCTCATCCAACAACAAAAATAACTTCGGTAGAGAATTCAAGGGCAATTTCAAATCAAGTGGTATTAGGGTGCTAGTCCACGGCCTATGGTGCATGCTTAAAGCACCTTTAAGGACAATGTTGAATAGCTCATCTTTTTTGGAAGTCTACCCATAGGAGAACAAAATAACCTTGCTAGAAGAGCACGACCATCCAAGAGCTAAAAAATTACCTTTGCGACAGCATGAATTTGGAATCACATCCATGATAGAGGAAGGCGTCAATGATCGTCTTCCTTAGCTTAACAGGGAGAAGCAAAACCATTTATGATGGAGGAGAAAATCAATCTCTCTAGCTTTGATGGGACTATGGACTTTGAAAAACTGGTTGTGGGTTGAACAACTAGAGACATCAGTCTCAACAAGATCGACTTCTTTGAAAACATGACCATTTAATTGAAGTTCCCCCACCATGCTCACCTCCAGTGCAAAGGACGTGAGATCTCTTAGGATAAGTGTAAGCAATTGATCCTGGAGTTCTACCTGATGTATGGCGAAAAAGAGAGGTGGGCTATGTGGTACAAGTTGTGCTAGAAGAATGTGCAGACTATACAAGAGTACGCCATAGAGTTTTGGCACTAAGCCATCGCACTTGGTATTTCGATGGAGGACAATATGATGCCAATGAAGTTCACATTTGGTCAAATGCACGCAGACAAGCTTGGCATCTTCCTTTTACAAAACCTCATTCAGGTAAGTGCCTAGCCTTGGCCATAGAGAAGAAAAGCAATCATCAGAGGAGGTACAACCTTGAGAATGAAATCCCTAGAAGTAGCGACTCAAGAAATCCAACACTATGACTATTGAAAGATTTTTTATCACAATAGAAAAAAATGATGGAAACTTCATCTAGAGCTCTTCTCGGAGAAGTTCAAAAAGAAAAACGATAAGGACGAATACTATTGAACTCGAAACCTAGCTGAAGGTAAACCCGACAGTCTTTGATGGTGATGAAGAAGGATTTGAGGAGGGGTTGGCATAGAGGACCAACTTTTGCAGTGACCTCGTCACCTTGTGGATCCAAATCAAGCAAGTGGTTTTTGACACTACTATGGACTCCGACAATTAGAAAAGCCTGTTCACAATCAAGGTAGTCCACTGGCTGAAATTAGAGACAACACATTGCTTAAGGCTTTTCAATCTTAGATGGATCCAGAAAAACACCTAGTTGGTCATTGATCGAAAGTGTTGATTTTGCTTCAATCATCACCCATGAGTACATCAATGAGGTGGTTTGCAAGTTATGTCCCTAAACATCTTTCATGTGAGATTTGGGAGCTCCATTTGTAACCATCTAATCCAAGAGAGGGGATTAAGGGGAGGGTGGGCCGGCCAAGATCAAGGGGTTAATGGACTTGTTTGTCAATTGGGCCCATTAACTCCCTTTAAATAAAAAAAAGAACAAAATTTATTCATTTTCTCTAAAAGCCCAAAATAAATCCAAAATGCATCAATTATATCATCACTCTCCATCTATTTCACACATAACAAAACATATTGTTGTCCACTGCTCTCACAAAATAAGCAAAGTAAAATGACACAAATTAAAGTCTATAACATGAAGTAAAGGCCTCATTTGGTTCAAGGCAATTTTTTTGCCCAACAAAAATTTTAACTATAAAAATTAATTTTATTTCACATCTAATATAAATACGAATATTAGAATTTAAAGTATTTCACATTTTACATACTTTTTAATATTAAAATAAATTTTTCTCCCATTAAACTTAAAAAAAAAATTTCTTGTTAAAAAAAACTCGAATCAAACGAGGCCAAGGTGTAACGAAATATAATTTATCACCACCTGTCGATGATGCCTCCCCATAAGCTTTGCTAGACGTTGTCGGCGGAGTTAGTATCGAGGGTGCTCTGCATCAATTAGACAGCTAGCGTTAATGATGCAATCATGAACACTTCAAGATGAGGTACTACAATGAGAGAAAATAACTTACCTCAATGATGAAATTGTCTAGAGAATATCCATATTATCTCATCTCGATAATGAACAACCACCTCGAGACCATAGGAAAAGTTCTCGATAAAAGCTTCAAGGACTCGTCAAATGGGGAACTTGACAACCCAAGAGCATCCTATCCTGAGTCAAAACCAGAAAGAACCATGAATTGACCTAGACTATAGCGAGAGTTAGAAAGAACCCAACCTCAAGGCCGATAATAGATGAGATTGAGAGGGAAAGAAAAAAGCCTTAGCTCCTTCTCGAGTTAACGGATGATGAAGACAAGCCATACAGAAGATAAGCCTTGAAGCTTCACTACTCCTACGACATGCACAAATTGTGTCAGATAAGAGCAAATCTTGATAGAATCCTAGTTAATAGTAGAAAAGGATAAGCCATGCCTGAAAAAATAAACAAAAGCTACATCTAGCCTCCTTTAGTGGACTTGGGGAAAAGTGTAATGAGGAAGAGACTATTGCTTGGACATCAAGCATACTGATAATTTTGCCTCTCCATAGACCAAGCAATTGGAACTCGAGTATGTAAAACCTAAGTGGAAACTAGGAAGCTTTATTTTCTTCACTCCTTTTCTTCTAGACTATAGACTGAGAGGCAGGGAGCACTATCATCCTGGCTAAAACTCAGGTATGAAAATCTAAAGTGGAAATCAAGAAACTTTGCCTTCTACACTCCTTTTCTTCCGGACTATGCACCGAGAGGTAGAGAGGATAGAAAGCCCTGCCATCAATTTTGCTAACTAAAACACACATGCTTTTGATGTTGTTGAAGAGTGACTATGCAACCTCAAACCTTTTAAGCTTGACCCATTTGGCAACAATCATAACCTAGGTAGGGGACTCGAGGGATAGTCACAGATTATTTGGTCATGTTCTTTGTTGACTTACGGAGGCTCTTATACACAAATGTAAGGTATAATGATATTGATATTGTTTGATTTGTTTTGCATGATCACAATAGAATAATGATTCAATGCGGACATGTTCCATGCCTCATATTAGTGTTCTATTTGTTAATTGTATCAAATCCTAAATGTCATTGAAAGTTTAGCTCCAGGCTTTCGTATTAACAACATTATTTTGAAAGATCTAATATTCTTTTATTGAGATATTTTGGTTGTATATTTGGTATTGTATCAGATTTACCTCAAAAGCTAGCTCTTGAGATTCTAGTTTATGAAATACTTCTAAGAATCATTAAACCTTAAAAGCTAGGAAGTATACTTATAGAATTAAACAATTCAGCATGTTAAATATTGTGGACAATTTCAACATTTAGTTCCTTTTAAAACTAGTACGTCACTTCTTATGTTAGAATTTTTTGAATAGAACAGGGTATAAGGGTGCAAGTGAGGAGTTTGTATATTGAGAGCCGGAGCCAGCCATCAAAAGGGCAATATTTCTTCGCATATCGAATTCGAATTACGAATAATTCCAGTCGACCTGTGCAGCTCCTTAGAAGGCATTGGATCATAACAGATGGCAATGGAAAAACTGAGAACATATGGTTTGTATTCCTTCCAATTGTGATTTGTAGCGTTTCGTGTTTTGCATGGTTCACAATGCCATAGCCAATGATTGTATTAGAGTGTTAGCATGTATAGAGTATACGATGAGATAGAGGTGTTTAATGTGGTTTGACCATATTTGTTTTCGACTTATAAAGGCCCCCACATATAAAAGTGAGGGGATCCAAATTATGATACGAAAGAGAGGATGAAAATTAAAAAAATAAAAGAATTGAGATATGGCCATTGCACATGACATTGAATCAATGGTGCAGCACATTGTTTTATAGAGCTGGATGGAGCAAAAAGAATATTGATGTAGACGGCCATAGCTAGTTTACAATTAAGGCTTTGTTTTCATTGTTTTTGATAATATCATAGTTTGATATTTAAGTACTCTCATCTTTGGCAGGGGTGTTGGCGTTATTGGAGAACAGCCAGTTATACTTCCAAATACAGGATTCGAGTATTCTTCTGCTTGCCCATTGAGTACCCCTAATGGAAAAATGGTAAGTCAAATTTGTGATGCCTCTTCTTTTGAATCTTCAGCTAGAAACTTATGTGCTAAATACATCAAAGGGGTTAGTGGGTCAGGTTAGAACTAAATTCTTTATTATTATTTTGTATACAACAACAACAACAACAACCAAGCCTTAATCCCACTAGGTGGGGTCAGCTACATAAATCTTTTGTTTTCATTACGCTCTATCAGTTAACAAATTCTTATTTAAATTTAAGTAACTAAGATCACTCCTTATAGTTTCTTGTCATGTCTTCTTTGGTCTCTCTCTTCCTCTTTGTACATGGGCAAGATTCAATAACTCGATTTTCTTAACTGGTTGTTCAATCAGCTTACGAATTTGGTAGGGCCATGAGGCCACGAGGCAGGGCCACGAGTCTCCCTCTTTATTATTATTTTGTATTGCTGGTCAAAATGGTGGACCCGTTCTCAAACTTGAATTTGGCCGGGCCACGAGGCCCAACCAATAAGCTAATAAATAAATGGATCATACTAAAAGCATGTTAATTGAAATCTCATAACCTATGCATGAAGTATACTCCCCAATTTATTTGTATTGAAGGCTTTACTGCTCTTCATGTATATGAAATGTTGATGTCATCTCTGTCTAGCTAAAAGAAATTATAGCCATGCTGTTGGAGTGTGAAACTTGATTCTCTATTCGCGATTTGATTCAACTTACTTTTTGAAAGCTGCATGTAGTTTTGAATATTTAAAAAGAGAGAACATTCTGTAAAATGATTGACTAATTAACATGGTATTTTGAAATAAGAAATTGTCAGTTGAACCCTAGCAAATTCATCAAACCACAAATTTTATGTGCTTCTCATTCCTCAGCTTTCTTTCTCATGTACTTGGTTTAAATCCTATTCAACTTATGAAAAAGATGCACTTTTCTGCAGAAAATCGGTTTCAGGTTCGAGATGTATGAGATTTGTGTATGTTTTTTCTTATCTTTAAAACTAATTTCAGGAGGGGGACTTTGAGATGAAGCACATTGAAAGAGCAGGATCATCCACTTTCAACGTGGCCATTGCCCCTTTCTCTCTTTCCACCATGGGAGATGAAGCTGATGGGCTTCTTTATTAGGTTAGAGAGTCCTTTTCTTCTCTATCAGCTTGTCTTTGCTTTTTAGCACCTGAGGAAGAAGATTAAGCCATTCATTTCTGCATGCAAGCTCCCTTTTTTTTTTTCTGTGTTGGAAGAAAAGCAGGAGATAATGGAGTGAATCAGCAGCTGCATCTTCTTCATGCTGTCTGTCTCTCTATTGGTTGTAAATGTTGGTACTGTAATTAATGCTTGTTGGTGTGATTGTAACTCGCTCTAAACTCGTTCATAAATTAGCCTGATTTGATGCCGATTCAAGTCATTTCGAGTCTTATGTGACGGGTGTAGGGTTGGGGATTATGTGTTCGAAAATTCATTGATAGACTTTCAAATCTAACAATAACTAAAATCAACTACTTGGTAGATGTAGAAATATATCTGTATTTAAGTTTCGTTTCGTAAATAAAAATTTTAATAATAACTAAAATTTTTATTTTTTTAAAAAATTTTAATATTAAATAATTATTTTATTTTATGTTCAACATAATTTTTAATATAATTAATTTATTTTATTTTATACTCTATATGTTTATTTTTAAATAAAAAAAATATAATAATTGCTGGGTTAGAATCATATGAATTATCTTAGATTGATATACTTTTATTCATTGTGTGCACATACTTAAAAAAGCCTCTCTCTATTTAAAGATTGTTTGTTGTCAAAACAAATAACTCGAGAATTTTTATCCGGTTAACTCGAGATTGTCAGATTTCGTTGGCCTACTCCCGACTAGTGATTAAGCTTACTTGTCATAACCGAGTCATGTTTTCGTGACTTTTTGATTTGCTTATAAAACACGTCCCAATTAGGCCAAGATCTCGATGTTAGTGAGTCAAAACTCGATACCGATTGAGTTAACTCTAAACTCGTTTGAACTTAACTCGACGCCGACCCATTTAATTGTGTTAAAGTGCCTAGACTTTAGAGAAAATTAGGCTATGGAAAACTCGCATGGAGGGGCAGGGTGCCTTAATTCATAAATTTTGAGCTGTTTACTCTGTTTGTGCTGCCAAATTTCGTTTTCTAGTTCGAAGTAGCTTACTTTTATCGACTTAAAATTTAGTCTGCTTAGATTTCTTCGAGTGCTTTCTTTCTCCGCGTTTCTACCTCTCTGCTCTAATTTTTGGTCTATATTTGAAAAATTAATGATAAATTTTACAGTTTTATTTATAATTATATTTTAATTTATATTTTTTAATCTAATTTAAGTTCTTAATTAAAATTAGAAGAGTTTATTATATTTTTATCCTGTTTTACTTTTTAAATTCTAAAAATTTAAGTGAAAGATTTTCAAAATTATTAATTAAAAATGTAATTATAAGAAAATTATAAAGTTTTAGCAGCAACTTTCTATATATATATATGTATATATATTTCAAAAATATCTTTATGTTTAACATTTATAATATTATGTTTTATGAAATATTAAATGCTTTTGTATGAACGTAGTAAAATGCTTGCAGACTTTATGGTTTTGTTCCAACTCAAATAAATTTTTGATTATTAAAAAAAAAGGGATATTTTTTAAATTATTTTATATAAATTTTAATATAAAAAATTTTATTTTATTTATATATTTAATAATTTTTAATAAAAATATTAATTTTATTTCATAATTTACATCAAAAATAAGATTTCCGCGGTGATGATAGACGAGAGTGGGACGGTGAGCCGGTGAGGCAATGAGGCGGGAGTGCGCATGGCGCTGCAGCTGAGGAGAGAGAAGGATAGAGAGAGAAAGAGATAGAGCCGGTTACCGCCTGACCGGGATTTACGGGACCGAGAAAAGCCGAAGGCGACGTATCTGATTTTTCGCGGTGGCTCGCGGACCGATTTATCCCCCACTTTACTTTTTAATTATTAAATTATATTTTTTTATTCTTTTTTAAATAATAAAAAAACCACTTAAGGTTTTAAAACTCATTTTTTTAATAATTTCACTAGTTTTATTAATTTTAATTTTTTGATATTTATGTCATAATTTTTTTTTAAGGAGTTATTACCTGTATTCAGAAACAAGAAGATTTGATTAAAAATTTTTCTATTATAGTTGAATTACACTAAGGCTCAACTTTAAGTTCATATCTTTTTGCTTTGATTATGGAAGTTATAGTATATGCTCTTCGCAGATGATATTGTCCTTGTTGAAAAAACTAAAGAGAGAGGTAAAGCGAAACTAGAACTTTGGAGGAATGCTCTAGAATCTAAAAATTTTCATCTCAGTAGAACAAAAACTGAATACATGGAGTGCATATTTAGTCAAAAAAGAAATACTTATATTGGAGATATGATAATTGGTGATCAAATTGTCAAGAAGAGTGAGCGCTTTAGATACCTTGGATTAATCATACAAATTGATGGTGAAATAAATAATGACGTTATTAGCAAGATTAAAGCAGGATGAGTAAAATGGAGAAATATTTCTGGTGTGTTGTGCGATAGAAAAATCCTATCCAGAATCAAGAGTAAATTTTATAAAATTATAGTAAGACCAACGATGATATATAGTGCTGAATGCTGGCGTGCAAAGAGGAAACATACAAATAAAATAAATATTGCAAAAATGAGAATGCTAAGATGGATGCGTGGATTTACACGAAAGAATAGAATGAGAAATGAGTATATCCGAAAGAAAGTTGGTGTTGCACCAATTGAGGTTAAATTTAGAGAAAGTCAACTTAGATAGTTTGGACATATAAATCGTAGACCGATTGAAGCTCCAGTAAGAAAAATTGAGTTATTCGATTTTGCCCATGTACAAAAAAGAAGAGGGAGACCAAAGAAGACATGATAAGAAACTATAAGCAGTGATCTTAGTTACTTAGGCTTAAATAAGAATTTGGTAACTAATTGTTAACACGTGGTTCCTGCGCTGCATCCTGGCCGAACGCGTGGCGCCCGTCGGGTCTGTACTTGATTGATTGATTTGCTGACTCAACTTCCAGTTTTGCAGGACTATTGACCCAGGTCAAACCTCGGGCACGAGGATTTATTCAAACATCGACCACGACGCTCCAGGATCATCCCTCGTAACCTCAGGCCCGAGGGTACGAGGTAACGCCTGTCACAATCACCTTCCCCTACCCCCGCCGCTCTCCGTACGGGCACTCTTTCCAAACGGAGGTACCAGCATTTAAAGCCATCATCCTCCTCGTACAGCTGCGGACCTCTCTAGTGACAGACAAGCGGCGTTCGGAGCTCCACCCATCACCTTTCCTCCGGAAAACCAGGGTGGAGCTATGCACGTCAACGGCTATAAAAACCACTGAACAGTTCTCCAAAAAAGGGAGAAAAAGAAGGATATGCATACAGACAAATAAAAACTCTCCAAAGAAGAGGATTTTTCGATTGTAACAGGACTCCGATTGAGGAGCACCTGGCTTCTTCTTCTTCTCCTTCTTCTTTTTCTTCTTGGACTCTTCTCAAAGCATTGTACAGCCTTCGGGGCTATCTTTTTCTTATTAGTGAAACTTCTTCGCTGACCGACCGGTGGACGTAGGGGATTTCCTCCCTGAACCACCTTAAATCTCTGTGTGCTTTCCTGGTTGCTTTGGACTAAATCTTCTCCCTGAGCCTCTATTAACAGGCTCGTCACCCCTTTGCGCGCCGCCGTCTCCCGGAACTCTCTTTCTTTGGTGTTTCTTGGGATCCCCACATCCTACGTCAACACTAATAGAGAGCAATAGAAACAAAAGATTCATGCAGCCGACCTCACCTAGTGGGATTAAGGCTTGGTTGTTGTTGTTGTATGCCATAATTTTTAATATTTTTAATTTAAAAATTTAGATTTAAAAAAAAATTTTAAAAATATAAAAAGTTTTGATAAGTTTCTAATTCCTCTTTGATCGAAACTAAAATAAAATTAATAAATAAAATTACAAAAAAGTCCCTACAATTATTATTATATCCGAAATATTTGAATCCCAAGTGCATTTTTATATGGGATGTAGTTCCCTCATACTGGTTCTCAATGATCCACTGGGTCTCCTGTGATAGAAAAAGCCGATATTTGCTACCGACTCGCGACATTTATCCAGATCATGAGCCGATAAAGATGTTTATAGAGCGAGTTAATTAGTAATTTATCAAAAGAACTACAATTAGTAGAGGAATCATCGACTGTTCTATCACTTCCTCACATGTTAGGATAACCAATATCAGTTTGACTCAGTTAAAGGGCGACCACTTATTATTATTTTTTTTAATTCACTTTTTTTAGCAAATATTTTTTATATTTTAATAGGTTCTAATCGAGTTCAGTACCTTAAAAAAATTGGTCTAATCTACCCGTTTTTCGTTTAGACGGGTTCCAACGAGTTCTCTTCCGAGCATGCCTCGATTAGAACTATACTCGTGCGTTAAAAAGGAGAGAAGTAAAATAGTCAGGTTTTAGGTCTATTTGAATTTAGGGATAATTACCTATATGCTACACAATTTAGTTTTATTTATGCCTTACCCATCCATTCTTAGTTAATTACGCTATGCACACTCAAAACATTATAAAATCTTACATACACACATTTTAACTTATTTCTATTATAATGAGTAATCATAATTTTTCAATGACCTAACTATAATTAAATTACAAAAAATCTGAGCCATTCATCATATGATTTTAAGGATATTTAAATATATTTTGAGTGAAAATCCTAAAACCTTAATGTTTAGGTGGCGGCAAAGGAAGAAGACATCCGCGACGTGAATTAATTTTAGGGCAAATCAGCGCTTTAGTGTGGTATTGAGGAAGAGAAAAATATATACCATTAAGAGTAAAAATATAATTTTAATGATTTACTAACAGAATATTTTTTTTCAAGTAGATTTTAATTAATTTTTAACTCAAATGTGTGTACGTAAGATTTTGTAATATTTCGAGTGTGCATAGCGTAATTAATTAAGAATGGATGGATAAGGCATAAATAAAACTAAATTGTGTGACATGTAGGTAATTATCCCTTGAATTTATAATACTTATGTGCAATGAGATAAAAAACTTTCGTATCTAATTGTAATTTATCCTAATAGGCCTCCCTAAGTAGCTATCTCTTTCCCTATAAAACCAGAGAGCTCTTATGGAGAGATTAATATAAAGGGATGGCCGACAAAGGAGTAAGCCCGGAGAGTATCAACCAAAGCAAGGCATCTAATTTCTCTCTCTCTCTCTCTCTCTCTCTCTCTCTCTCTCTTCTCTTGCGTGTAAGCAATCTCTTTCTCTTTTCCTCTGCATTT
This sequence comes from Apostasia ramifera, assembly GCA_019297695.1. Taxonomy (NCBI): domain Eukaryota; kingdom Viridiplantae; phylum Streptophyta; class Magnoliopsida; order Asparagales; family Orchidaceae; genus Apostasia; species Apostasia ramifera. The sequence goes on along the minus strand of JAEMOT010001512.1, from coordinate 219,052 downwards.
CTTCCCAATTCTTTCTCCTCCTAAAATGACAACACGGATTAATTAAAAATAGGGGGATTTACGTACAGAACACTGAATTTATCATAAATTACATATTTTATCATCGTTTAGTAAATATTACGCATATCACACTCTGCTTATGTTGGCTATTGTTATAATAAAAATGTAAAACCCATAAGCAAAGTGTGATATGCGTAATATTTACTAAACGATAGTGAAATACGTAATTTGTGATGAATTCAGTATTTTGTATGTAAATCCCCCTTAAAAATATTGTGTCTTTTATGAGAAGCTATTGTGTTCGAGCACAAATAGGGCTACCACTGGGTGGGGCCACTGCTGTCGTGGCGCACCATCATTAGTCGGCTGATTGGTCGAACGTAGTAAATTTTTTTCGTTCATAGAGAAGGGAGTACAGCTCGTATATTGACGATCGCTCAAATATTTGAATAAATATATAACTAGAATTAAGCTTAAATTAAGTGTATTAAATTAAGTCACAAGCTATGATTAGACCAAATCGAACTCGACTTTGCCTCAACTTCTTAAATATAAGTAATATATTTATTAATTTAATATAATTATTTATTATTAGCACATAAATATCTGTTAATTATGGTTAAGATATTTTTGGGTTGACTTAAATCACTTAACTTTAAATTTTAGTAAACATATCTTATTTTTTTATTTTTTTTAAATTTCAATTCCTTGGGAAGTTTGAGTTAGCTCATAAAAGCTAAGTGACTTAAAAGCTTTCACATTAAAATTAAGAGAATCAATTATTATTATTTTTAATTTACAATTTTTTACTTTTTATTCTCCCTTTCTCTTTCTTCTATTTCCTTAATCATGTAGACACAAAAATTTGGCATCAAGAGAAATTACTTATTGGTCCCATTGCTAATTTACTATTGTAATGTCAAATGAATTTATTTTGATAGACTAAAAATGATATTATTTTTAAAAGAGATGTTCTTCTAATCCGGTGAGAAAGAAGCTCACCTAGTAACGTAATTTTTAAGGGAAATTACCTACATGTCACACCATTTTGCTTTATTTATGCATTACCCATCCATTCTTTGTTATTTACACTATGCACACTCAAAACATTATTAAATCTTACATGCACACACTTTCACTTATTTTCATTATAATGAGCAATTATAATTTTTCAATAACCTAACTATAATTAGGTTACAAAAAATCTGAACCATTCATCATATTATTTTAAGAATATTTAAATATATTTTAAGTGAAAATCTTAAAACTTTGATGTTTAGGTTGTGATAAGAGAAGAAAACATCCGCGACGTGAATTGATTTTAGGACAGATCAGCGCTTTAGTGTGACATCGAGGAAGAAAAAAATATGTACTATTAAAAATAAAAATATAATTTTAATAATTTACTAACGAAATATTTTTTTTTTCAAATAAATTTTAACTAAATTTTAACTTAAGTGTGTGTATGTAAGATTTTATAATGTTTTGAGTGTGCATAGCATAATTAACTAAGAATGAATAGGTAACACATAAATAAAGTGAAATGATATGGCATGCAGGTAATTATCCTAATTTTTAAATGAGATAGGAGAAATTAAAGATTCATGTGAAATAATTTTCATAACTGAGGGACCCATGAGTAATTTAACCACATATTATGTGAATATTATGGCCAACATAATTTAGCCTGCATTGCTACTAAGAAAAAAGATTCTTCTCCTCACAAATCTTCGCAAGCTAAGCATCTTCCCCTTCGCCTAACCGCCTCCATTAATCATCCACGAAGAAGGAGACGAATGCCCTGCATTCTTCTTCTTCTTCTTCTTCTTCTCCACTGCAGAAGTACTTCTTCTTCAGCTACAAGTTTCGATGTTTTGTGTGGCTCGAAAAAGCGAGTAAAACAGCATCTCTTCCCCATGCGTCTTTCAGCAGGAGAATCGAGAAACCCATGGCAGCCCATCGGGGGATTGGGGACGACGGAGACCTCCTACTGGCTCAACTGGAGATTTGCGCTGTGTGCTGTATGGGTTGTGTCCTCCATGGCCGTAGCTTCGATCCTGATATGGAAGTACGAGGGTTCAGAGGAGGAAGAAGCTGATCTGAATGGGGGAATTGGAGCTCTCCTTGAGGACGAGGCTTGGAGACCTTGCCTTAAATCAATTCATCCTGCTTGGCTGCTGCTTTTCAGGATTACAGCATTCTCTGTTTTCACGGCATTGCTTGTCGCCATTGTTCTTGTGGATGGAGCTTCCATACTGTACTACTACACCGAGTAAGCCAATCATCTTCTTCATGTTTGGCTCCTTGTGATTTTGATTTGCTTAATGTGATTATCCACGATATTTCACATTCGATGCAAACTTCAATTTTAAGAACTAATTTTATTTCACGAGTTCCTGCATAACGGTCTATTTATATAAGAGAGATTTACATACAGAACACAGAATTCACTGTTAAAAAGGTCAAGACTTAACATCATAAGAAGTTATCAAGATGTAAGGAAAAAAAAACCACAATGTAATCATTCTACTAGTAAAAGCCATAAAAACTCTTTCATCCAACTCTCAACCATTTAAATCTAATTCACTGTTATCAGAGTAAGTTGATCATAACTACTAATATCCAGCAAATGCAGTTAATCTGTTCACATCAAACATGAAAATGATAGTAATAACCAAGGTTTGAAAACTTGGTAAAAAATGAAAGTATCAGTTTCGACAGTCTAGGTGAAAACTTAGTTTTGATTTCGATCACAAGATGAAAGTATCAGTTTCGGAAGTCTAGGTGAAGTTAATTGGCATTAGTCGATCAGAGAGATGGGTGAACAATTAGGCTCAAGCTGATCCATAGTTGAGTATTTGGGTCTTCAACTGATTTTTGGGTTGAGAGATATTAACTATAGTATTAGAATACAATTTATGAAACATGTTAATGTCATAACGTTTTTTTTTTAATGGAATAATGTTATAAAGAAGTAACTTTGGCAATGAATCACAATTTTGATAGCCACCATACACTTAATTTTAGAAGGATATGTGTAATAATAGAGAAAACATTCATGGGACATATGCAATCCACAGTTTTAAGTTTCAGGATCAGTTGTTGCTCGAATCCGAGCCAGAGGTCATAGGTTCGAGCCCGGTGTCCCCAACTTGTTTCTAAATTAAGAAAGAATAAACATGTTACAAGGTTCAATGAGCTTGCATGTGAGATGGATGCCCCACTATGTACTTAAATTTTTGTTGTTAGATCATATTATCGTAAGTTTTATGATGCAATTGGCTGTTTGGCAGGTGGACTTTTGTGCTGGTTACAAGCTATTTTGGGGTATGCCCATACCACTTCAGCTTTTGCATTAATTATCTTCCATCCCTGGTTATTTACGAGTTCATGCTATTTTCTTGTGGGATTTCTCTTGATCTGGTTTCAAGCTTGATCCAACTTATTAGTCAAATTTCCTTGAAATTAAGCTCCTCAAGTTGAGGCGGCCAATTTCATCTCAAAAATTTAATTTTGAGTTGAGCTCAACTCGCTCGACCAATTACTGGTGATAGATTTGTTTATTTGTCTCTCAAAATATCATTCTAACGTACACGAATGCTCACCTTTTTCTAGCTTGGCTCACTGCTATCAGCCTATGGCTGCCATCAATACATGAACACAGTTGCTGGAGATAGGAAATCTCATGTAAGGTTGGATTCTGAGCATGGAGCATGTGTCTCTCCCACCAGCACTGAAGCTGCAAATGGCCATCACACAGTGAAGAACCCAAGTTTTCAAGAACAATCAAGGAATCAAAATATTGCAGTGTTATGTAGGTATCTCTTCCAAATCATTTATCAGGTATATCTTCAAACTTACCTCAAAATTCTGAAATCATGCCGAAGTAACTATGAGCATGCACAATGAATGTTAAGAGGATTCGTTCATATAAACATATGTATCTACGTATGTATGTATGTACGCATGTATGATCTGCCTATAATGGAGTTTGATTGTGGCTTGTTTGTTGTGATTTAAAGTTAACCCATTCGAGTAAAATTCATTCAACTTGATGTTAATACAGAAACATATGTGTTTAGGCGTTTAAAATGGAGGAATGTACATACTGTATTACATATTCTACAGTTCCTGTGTAAAGACACTAATTTCAGCATCTTTTTATCGTATCAAGTTAACCTAATTGACGGGAGTGGGGCGCAGTGGTATCCAAGAGCTACCCAGGTGAATCGGTTATCAAACAGTTCCGATTAATCAAACATTGATCTTAAAATAATCAGTTCATTTGTCTGGTAAGATTTATCGTGGTTTAAAATCATCAATCAATTCGAAAGTGATCGCTCAAACTGGCTATCGAACTTGGCCAATCAATATGACCAACCAAACAGATCGATCAGCTCTGTTTGGAGGTAAGTTGAGGCCCATCCAAGTCAATATAATCAGCAAGTTGACTAATTAAACTGACCAATTGCTTCTCATTTACACCACCAACTCGTGAAACGATCAACCTTGTTATCGAGGTACTTACTGGCAACAAAATAAAAAATGATTGAGGAAGCAAGCTGCTAATAATAAGAAAAGAATCCGATGGATTTATACTGGAGTAGGACTAGAAGAATACGATGAATTTATAGTGGTTCATACCTCTTGTCCTACTTCACTCCCTACATCCTGGAATGAGAATTTCCATTAAATAACACTTTTTATGGAAGCAAAGACAAAAGTGCTTACAAGCAGTCCTTTTAGATCAAGGAGCAAACCTTAGTATTTCTTTAAAGAGTCAGGATAGAACAAACTTCTCTTGGATAAAGTTTGAAACCCAAACATTTTACTACAAGTTCAACTGACCACCACTTCTTTCATGGAGGAATGGCTGACAAATATTTTCTAAGTACAAGGTTTAAACCCGCAATCAATCACCTCTAGAAGGCATGCAATCAAATCAAAGCCAAGTAGGATCCAGGCAACAATTGATCGAGAAATTTAAAAGCATGAAGAACATTGACTATAATCGACCGTATTGAATCTGATCAAAGTAGGATCCAGGCAACAATTGATCGAGAAATTTTAAAGCATGAAAAACATTGAATCTGACCGCTTTCACCCTATTAAATGACTTAAGAATATACTAAAAACTTCTAGAAACAAGCATTACGATCAAGAAGATGAGTCCTAGAGTATTCTAGGCTAAGTATTACTTGTAATTCTTGGCATAGCTATGACAGTTTGCATGAGTATCGTATGAAAGAAAGAAAAACTACAAGTGCCCATGATGCAGTATTTAGCTTGAAGATCAAACTATCTTGCACACTTAAAGAATACCAATCCATTAAACTAAATTGATTGCTACAATCAAAATCAACAAGAAACAACAAATATATCAAATTTTAAGTGGTCTTCATGCATTGTTATATATTGAATAAAACAATGTTTTTAAGGTGCATTATAAATCTCTCTCTGATTATGGATGAAAAATATAAGAGAATAAGATACACATATGCATAACTATACATGAATAAGTTTTTAGTATTCTTTCTAACATGCATAATATGTGGTTTAAGACATCAGTAATTTAGCATGACTCAAAAATTGTCTTGAAACCAGATGAATTTTAATTGGATGGAATCAAATTTAGACTTGAAATTGAAACTTTGATTCCATGTTGAGACCTACTCACTCATACGCGACTTAATGCCAGTTCTATTCAATTGCCACACACTCTATTTTCATTTTAAGATTAAGCTTGAGTTCTATAGAAATAAAATCAATAGACTGTGAACTGTGAAGCAATTCAAAAGCATGTCTTCCATTAGGCTAAAATAAAGTTTGTTTATGAAAAGCTACTGAATGCCTTCTGCAATTTCTGTAACAGACGAGTGCAGGTGCTATCATGCTTACAGATTTTGTCTTTTGGCTTATAATATTTCCCTTTCTAGCCATGAAAGACTATGATCTCAATTTTGTAAGTATTCTAATTTTGTTAGTATTCTTTTAAGTATTTGCTTTCCTTCCAAATCAAATTACAGTGATAGTTCTAAAATTTCTATTCTGAAGATATAACTTATGTGGGTAATAAGCCTATGCTAATTGCTTCTATCAATTGTCTACTGCATTCCGATTCCTTAGGCCAAAACTATATTTATTATAGAGCAGAACATGCATCATTAAATCAAATAGATAAGAATTTGATCAAAAAACTAGAAAAAATAAAAATATACAATCCAAAATAAATTGACTAGTGAGCATAAAAAAACATTTGGATAATTTTGGATTAGCACAATAGAAAAAGAATACGTATAAAGTCTAGATCAAATAGCAGGAAAAAGGATACTAATGATAATGATTGAGAACAACATCATTATAGTGAATTAGACACAAAGAAAACTTTCTTTTTTGGGGAAGTTTTGTTACAGGAATAAGTACCAATTTTCATTCCTTATGGTCTTCTCCACAATTCTGTCATAATAATAGTATGTCTTTAACTATGAGATTCATGGAAATTTAAAGTCGAACAATAAAAAGGGCTCAAAGTTAGTATTGTCATCATATGCAGCTGTTCAATAATACTGATTACATGACATTAGCAACAGTTCTAATTAGTTCACTACTATGACTGCAGCTGCAAATAATAATGCACTCAGTAAATGCAATATTTCTCCTTGGTGACATTACCTTGAATTCTCTGGTAAGCATCTCTTTCTGGTATCCAAAATGTTTGACCAAGTTCATTCTGATCAAAGTTCACTGATTTTGCTTTTGGTTCCTTTTTCTGCAAATATACAGCGATTCCCTTGGTTCCGTATTGCGTATTTCCTGCTATGGACATCGGTTTATGTGATCTCTCAGTGGATTATACATGCTTGTGTCTCGATCTGGTAATTGAACTTCTTATCGAAACTGAAACAGAAAAATTTCCTAAACATAGTTTCTCTCATATGTTCTTCATTTTGCACCTTTTTGTCACATAGGTGGCCTTATCCATTCCTCGACTTGTCATCAGTTCGTGCACCAATCTGGTATGATCTTCCAGTTATCATATGTGTAGTTTGTTCATCTGATATACTGCCTCTGAGTCCCTAAGATTTAGACCTCATTTCATGTAGGTATCACAATTTTATAACTTCACATTGTTCATCTAGGTTGAGATCACGTTGCATTTAGGTCCTTCCATTAACGAAGATGTTATTGGGCTGATATTCCCCTTCCCCTTCCACTCTCACTCAAGGGATTTTGGTGAGAGCAGCTGGAGCACTGATTAGATAGGTGACATGAGTAAAACAAAACTACACTATTTTAAGTCACAAAGGACCAATTTGATGACCAAGAAACTACCTTAGGAATCCATATGCCAGTCCTTGAAACTCAAATGCAATGAATAAAGAGTTTGGGATTGTGCAATGAGACACAAACCTCAAAGTCACAGATGCGAATTACCCCATTCTTAACTCAACAATCATGGTAGTGTGATAATAAAACTATGCTCTGTATCAGCACTAGGAAACTGATATATATTTAGGGAATTTATATATATGCCACGAAAAAAACTTACCAACTTCCATATTAAACAACTAAGACTTGATATTTACAAACAACACCTTGAAGTGGTTTAAATTAGAATTCACCACCTATGCATGTTCTTCTCCCCCACACTTACCCTTTGTATTAGCATGTGGTGGAGTCACTATAGAAATAATGAGTATTAGCAATGGCGTGAATCGGTCGCTAATGGAAATTAATCACTAATAGGTATTGGAGATTGATTGTGTCTACTACCTTTCCTGCGAAGATGACCATTGACGACGATGGCGACTCTAGTAAGTCGTCGGCGATGACGCAGCAAAGCAGGGCACGAGCACGACGGGGTGGAGAGATCACGATGAGAGAGAGAGGGGGAAACAAAGAGAGGAGAATGGCTCGAGCCGGCTAGAGCGAGACCTTTAATACGTAAATTTGGAGACCGAATTAGCAACCGACTATTTTCACTCTATTTAGCGACCAAGCAATGCATCACCTCTTGTCACCAACACATAGTGGAAAGGTTAGCGCCATGGATTTAGCGACCAAACACTCGGCAGCCACTAAATTGATTGGTAATAATCCCGCTAATCAAAAATTAGCGATCACCTGTTTAGTCAGTCTTTAGTCGGTTGCTAATTAGCAATTGTAACGTTCAATCGCTAATATTCAATCACTGATACCCTATATTCTTGTCGGGAGTACACAATCATAAGAATGATAAAGAAAATGATACTGAGTATATCAAAAAGATGTTATTTATGTAAACATCAAATTTCTAGGGTGATTAATACGTAAATAAGCAAGTTTTCTGTGACATAAATGTTTCTTTTTGTTGCTTCTTTTAGCTCATTTTTGATGCCATCCAACTCTCCTGTTTCATTTAGGTACTTTGCTGTAGCAGTTTTGCATGTGCCCTGCTATGCTGTCTTCCCTTTGATTATAAAGCTAAAGCACTCTCTGCTCACAAAATGGTTTCCCCAGTCATATTATATTGCTAATTGGAGAGGTCAGCAAGCATTTAGAAGTGCTTATGGGACCAGCTGAATACAGATCAATACCGATGATTTGGGACATCCACTCATGATAATCAACCATTTGCTGATGCCATGAAGTTTTGGCTTACCAAACATCAATATAACATACAAAATGCACCTAAAGTTCTCTATGATGCAGTTTTTCTATGGGAATCTGGAGTTTTGTGAAGGATACTGTATAGCCACAGAATTCATTCATCTTTGCTTCAGAATAGAAGCACATTGTACCTAATATAGGTTAGGGGGGAATACCATGAACTCTAGTTGAATTAATTTAGAGAAGCTGAAAGTCATGCTATTCTGCATGTTCAGCTAAAAAAGTTGGAAAGCCTTCAAATACAATTGAATTCTATACAAGCATTCTGCCCACTGTATCTCTTTGCACACAGTAAGTATCAGATAAGCTTGGCTGATTCACGTTTGCTTCCTCTAGCTAATGGCATTTAATGAAATCCCAGAAATGTTTTACCTTGTTGAACTTCAATCCTGAAACTCTAGTTAAACATCATAAACATTATTTACGAAAGGAATACTGGTATTCAAAATTTATGAAGATTTGATTTGCAAATGAAGCTGCCACAACATACCCAAACAGTACAAAGAGAGATTTTAAATGACCTTGTTCGATAAGAGCAGCAGCAAACTACAGCCGGAAAGCTTCTGAGATGTATGGCAGTTAAGTGACTTATCTGGTAGCATCTAACGGCTTCTTGCCACTAAATTCCCCATAAGGCCTGCAGCAATTGGATAATGCTTAGCATCTGTAAACCCCACATCTTTAGCGAGCGTCTCTTGTTCTTTTCCTGAAATTTCAATCTCATCATTTAGCAAATGGCCTGAAGAAACAGTATTGATATTTCTAGACGATTTCAACTTGTGATAGAATCTGAATATACAACTACAGCTGCTAGAACATGGGCAAAAGAGAAGCAATTTTGTTGTTTAGATCTAGTGGATTCAGATTCACCTTGCTACAAAGCAAAAAATTAGAATTCACTCGAGGTGACTGCAAAGTATAGAGCTAAAAAAGTATCAGAACACCAAAGAGCATTTAGCAAGCTCATATTTTAAAGCAGCCACAATAAAGCTAATGAAGCACTATAAAGATACTGAATTTAACATTTAAACCATGCCTATTTTTTTTTTCTATTTATCTCTAATATATCATTAGAAAAAAATTAGAGATACCCATAGTGTTTGTCCATGATTTTGGACCATAGCCCGCTGACATGGTGTCTCACTAATTATGTGCTAATCATCATTTAAACCTAATTTAATCTACATTTTTGAAATAAGCATAAAGCCCAGTGGAAAATTGATACTTACCACTTGGTTCATTGTTCAAGTAGCTCAGCTATTGACAAGTATGTTCAAGCTCTGAACTAACAATTGAGCTCCTTATCGAGCTTTAAAATTTATATTGGGCTAAAAAAAAGCTCGAACTAAATGAGCCCTATCATCAAATTTATGTTAAATGTCTATTTTACCCCTCTCCCATCTCTCCTCTGAGGTCTCTGTTTCTTGCGGATCCATGGTTGCCTTTGAGATCGTGCGACCTTGCCTTAGTCGCCCAACTCGTAGTTATGTTTGTCAGCCACAGACGCGCCACCGCTGGCTCCTGTATCCTCTCTCTCGTAGATTTAGCCATCTAAAGAAGACATTGACTCTCCTTCTATTAGCAACCACCTAGGTGATGTCGAGGAAGAAGAAAGAGATGAGTTAAATGGGAAATTACAAAGAATTTTCCCCGTTTCCTCTCTCTCGAGCGTCATGGGCAGAAGTATTGCCCTCTTATTTGCCACAATAGCTGCCAATCCAAAATCACTTTTCCACCCTCCCTCCCTTTCCCTTTCGCTCTCAAAGGGTTGCAAGCTATGCTAATTTCAATGATGGAGGCGATGAGAGATGATAAGGGATTAGGGTTTCCTCCTCCACTGAGCTCTACAGGTGGCTTCACTTCTAAGCCGTGGCCTCACTTCTAAGCTCTACTCACCATGTTCAGTGTCAACTGCTGCCTTGCCCAATTATTGCTGATTTCATCAACCAAAGAAGACCTAGTTGCTTAGCAACGATCTCTGCTCTGACTAGAAGAAATAGAAAGAAGAATGATGGAGAGAGAGAAAGGACAGAATGAGAAAAAAAAATAGAGGGGCATTTTAGTAATTAGCACAAGTAAAGAAATAATAATAAAGAATTTGCTTTTTTATTCACGGAATGAAGATGAGTACCGTCTAATTGGACCTACGTAATGTATTTATTTCAACTACAAGGATCAGCATGAAAATGTTAATGTACCTTAAGACTCCAGGAGTTAAAATTTCAAAACTATGGACCCATATGATATTATACCTTAACCTAGAGACTGGGATGATAATTTATATTGTTATACTATTTCTCTAGTCGTGCCTTATTTATATCCTATATTTGGGAAAAATGTGTCATTGTGTCATGTTCTAATGCGCCCATGTTGTTGTTTCCTAATTATCGTGACACTGGATTGTGTAAGTCTTCCGCAAAATATAAGGATAGAGAGGAAAGCGGAGAGAGAGAGAGAGAGGCGTTACATAACTTGCTAGATTGGAATGATGGAGATCATGGCGCACATGAATCAAATGAATCATCAATGAGAAGAAAGTCAAAGCAGTGTTGGCTTTGATGGTAGAAGGAAAATCAGAGGTTCTTTTTTCAATATGGATAATTAGTTTTCACAGATTTCTCACCTTAAAATGCCCCTACTCTTCCCTTCATTGGATTCAATTCTATAACCTAAATCAAGGTTTCACTTAAATTCGAAATATCATTTCATCGTGAATTCTCCCATAATAATTTTAGATAGAGATCTCAATACATTGGAATAAGAAAATAGCAATAAAAGCATAAAAAAGACCAAAATGTATGTAAAGCAAACATGAAAAAGAACATACATAAGATAAATCTAAATCATCTATAATATGGTAAACATCTCAATGTTCCAATCCAACTCAAAATCTTCAATCTGCCATAATCAAATCAAATCAGTCCAAATTTAATCCCTCAATCAACTCTAGCAAAGCCGGAATGAGTCTTGTGTAATGTGTATGATGTCCTGGTGTCCCCACTAGAGGTTCCTTTCAATCTGAAAGAGTAACTAACAGAAGATATTTGCGCCTACTGGAACGACGATCATATATGCAAGGTGAAATCTAAGGTATTCTCTTATATCTAACTCGTAACTTAAATTAGTTGAATTAAACTATAAATTTAAATTTTGGAGCCCACATCTGCTCTTTGTGATGTCATCCAAATAGAATAACAAAGATCAACAATATTTAAGTAAAATAAAAAGAAATTGCATATGAAGAGGAAAGCATCAATGCTTAAGTTCAATATACACAGATCAACATAAGTATAAATTCACTGAATAACTTTGATAATAGGTAACAGGAAAATCAAAGATTCTAAAACTAATTGGACCTGTCAAAAATTCTGAAATGGATGTTTTTAAGTATTTGTACTCCTCCGTAAAACCATGGAAACTTGCGATTGGAACCACCACATTATCTATTGCCCATTCCTGAGAGGAAAGTATGTAAATGATTTAAAGTGGTGATTTTTTTGGAACAAATTTAAAGTGATGATTCTCAATCAAAAGATTAGTTGAGGATTAACTTTTGGACATAAGGACTTTAAATGCATACCTGAGCCAGCCTTACCAAAGCAGAGTTGCTCTTGTCAAAATCTAATATGGATACTTTAGAACCTGAGAAACTCACAGAATGACATAAGTATAACCTTAGCTTGTATAAACAGTACAGCATTGATGAGAAGAGAAAACCTGGCTTTAAAACCCTCAAGATTTCTTGCATTGCTTTCTGTTTATCATCCAGATTACGCAGTCCATAACCAACAGTTACTGCATCAAAGTAACTTCCTTCAAAGGGTAAATTAAGTGCATCACCTTCAATCCACCTGCAATGCACAACCCTTTAGTTTTAATAGTGGTAAATTGGGACAAATTAATCATACCATAATTTGAACCTTTAGCCAAACATTAAGTAGGCTTATACATAATGTTCATGTTCTCCAGAACAAAGCCAAGAAGACAAAGAGCCTTCGCAGGTTTCCAGTATGGTTAAGAAAATCTAAAAAAATGAAACAGCACAAGCTTTCTGTTCTTGAAAAACACAACTTTCCGCCCAAACACTTAAATTCCCAAAGTTAGAAAAGCTTTTACTTGATATTCTTGTAGCAATCATTCCATAATAATTGCTGACGTGCTGAAGCAATTGATAACTGTTCCCTTGAGAAGTCAAGGGCAGCGACCTGTGAATTGCGATAAAAGATCAAAAAACCGTAATGGCAAGCATTTACTTCTATCTGAAAGTATATAAAGAAAAACAAAGGAACAAATATAAAAGAGAAGAAAAGGAACTAGCACATTCAAAGAACACAAAAGCATTCATTTAACCTGTGTTTATCCCAATAAACATTTCTGAAAGATTTCACAGGTGTCATTTTTCCTTCATTTGTTTACCCTGATTTCTTCAATTACACTCAGCAAATAATCAACCTTGATATAAACACTAGAAAAATTTGTACACACCAAACTATAGAGAGAAAAACTTCATATACAGTGCTTGAGTGCCTAGAGATACATCAGTTTGTTGCCTATTGAAACACAATGCCATTGCTATGCTGCACCAATACCTCACTTAGCTCGCTATTATGATATTATCTAAGGTGGAGACAAGATTATGTGCCGATGACAATCCGGAATTGAGATGGGAGCAAAGCTCCAATTCAACCTACCTCTAACCAAGGGCTCACTTATACATATATAATGACAAATGAGGGCAAAGTAGGCTCACATGGCAATGGTAGAACAATCACTATTCCTCAAGAATTAGTAGCAAGAATGGCTCAACAAAGAGGGGGTACAGTGATTATTGATATGGTGGAGGTTGCCCAAATCAAGCAAAAATGGCAGTATGCATTGGCAGGACAACTGTTTAGATATAGAATTTCATTCCATATCATCGCTAATGAATTTCAAAATTAGTGAAATATTGAGGGATTTCACGGGTTGGACTTTGGACAATGCCACAATTGTATCGAGATCAATTTTGCTAAGGAGGAAGGTCGCAACACTGTTTGGCTAGAGGCACCTTGGATTATTGTGGGTCAACCTGTTGGATTTGAAGAATGGATAGCTGGTGGGGACACCACGATCGACCATCGATTCATTCCTGACAGAGTTTACCGTCGACGACCGAGATCTAGCCACACTGCTTCGATCTGGATCGATTAGGACATATTTGGAAAGATGGATATTGCGGATCGCTAACTTGGTGGATTGAAAATCTCTCACTCATTCTAATTGATTGGAGATTCTATTTTGGGATGATTTTATTTCTCGCATTTATTTTGTATTAGTTGTTTCTATTTCTGTGATTGTTATTTTAGGCATGTTATCTGATATTTTCTCATTTGTACGAGGAATTTATTATATTATGTATTTTTCTTTATTGAGTCAGTTTGTATGGAGGTCTATATAAACACCTCCTAGGTATCCTTATTTTTCTAATGCTGAATAAAATTGACTTGTGTTTCCCTTGAGATTATTTAATTCTGGAATGAATCAATATCCTGGATAGGGAAGGGCTTGGGCCTTGGGTGAGAATCCCTAAACTCCACTCGCTCTAGCTCCTCCCCCTGGGTTCGATTCCATGCATCTCACATCCCTCAGCATTCACCTCACCTCATTCTCGTCCACCCTGCCTACTGGTTTGTGTTCTTGGATCCAGCTCGCCGACTCCGGTTCGACGTGATCGCGCGCCCTAATCTGAATTGACAAATTTTCAATTACCTTTGATCTAATTTATTTAAAATTTTGAAAGAAATCAATTTTGCGAGTCATTACAAAATTGTTCTCCGATATTCTAGCATTAATTTGTGAATAATCTGCTTTATAAAATTGCTGATCTCTAAACTGCATCAAATTTAGTATCAGAGCTTTAGGTCAGGTTAGGGCATATTCGCATCTACATGAATTAGATCGTATTTGTTTTATTGCATGCGCACTCGTTCTGGTTCCGAATTTTTTATTTCTGACCCTAAACCAACTAGTAGTATGGATCCCGAACTTCAAAGAGCATTAACTGAAATTATAACTAGATTAGATCGTATGAACAGTAGGATAGACCGACTTGAGAGCCAAAATAATCAAGAAAGTAAAATCGAACAACCTAGGCAAAATTATGGACCTAGGAGAACAGAGCAAAACCCTATGGGTTATCAAACACGAGAGTCACGTGAGCCAGAAGAAGATAACTGGCGTGGTGTAAAAGTAGAGGCCCATACTTTTGACGGTCGTCTGGACCCAAAGGCTTAGATTGGGAAGCGGACATGGACCATTATTATGAATGGTACATGTTAATAATGGTCCATGTCGGAAAATCGAAAGGTTAGATTCGCGAAGATAAAGCTCACTATGCAAGCCAAGGTTTACATAAATAATGTTTAGCGAATCTTACAATACGGTCGACAAGAACCTATTAGATCGTGGGATGAGCTTAAAGCGAAACTTAGAGAGAAATATATTCTTGTCTCATATCAGCATTACCTATTAGATCAATGACAGAGATTGACGCAAGGCAATAAGACTGTCGTTGAATACATCGCGAAGTTCAATGAATTTCTTATACGATGTGGTGTTCATGAAAATCCAGAAGTCACATTTTCTAGATTCCGATCTAGACTTCGAGACGACTTACAACACGAAATTATTGTGAGATAGATCCCAACTCTTGAGCAAGTTTATCAAGTTGCCCAAGATTTAGAGAGCTATCAAAGACCGATCATACTACGTAAAGTTGATCCGCGCCCGACCGTAGCTCCTACAAGGTTCACGCCCTCGGGGACCAAGCTAGCTGATGGTTCACCAGCCACTAGCCGGCCTCTTGCCACTGACAAAGGCAAGACTGTTATCGGAGAAACCTCTCGTAGTGGTGATAATCGGTTTATATGTTGTTTCAGGTGTCAGGCAATCGGTCACATGACATCCGAATGTCTTACAAGAACAATGGTCATAAAGCAGGATGATGATTCTCCAGCCTATGAGGATGACCCACCCATCTATATGGCTAAAGAGGCACTTGTTGGTGAATTTGAGGATCCCGAGTATGAAACTCTAGGATATGTCGGATTTACTTATCAGTCTGAGTCTCATAGTGATCCAAGAATTGGGGTTGTTAGATGTGCTCTAACCCAGCCCAAAGAAAATGGTGATTGGCGCAGAACTTCATCTTTCACACTTACATAAGAATTAATGAAAAAGTGTGTAAGATTATCATTGACAGTGGAAGTTATGTGAATGTAATCGCTACCACAACTGTATCTAGGGTTGGTTTAATTTCCGAGAGTCATCCCAATTCGTATAAAGTTTTCTAGATTAATGCCTCTTCTTTGGAGGTTACACAGTGATGATTAGTCCTGATTCAATTAAATTCCTAACAGGACAAGGTTAGGTGTGATGTTCTACCAATGAAAGTTAGTAGCATCATCTTGGGTAGACCTTGGTTGTATGATTTGGATGTTACTCTTCGAGGACGATCCAATTCCTGTGTGTTCACCTATAAAGGTGACAAGATCATCCTCCTCCTAAGGCCATTAGTAAGAAAGAAATTTCAAGAAAGAGGCCTCAAAGAAGAAAGACCTTCACTTGATTAGCGCTCGAGAGTTTGAGAAAGAAATAGATGAAAACTCATTAATTTGGCTTGTTGCTGTTAAGAAAGTAAAGGAGAGTAATCCGGTTGTACTCCCAACTGAAACAATTCCTATTCTTAATGAATTTGCTGACATGTTCCCGAAAGACCTTCCTGATTGTTTACCCCCGATGCGCGATATGCAGCACGCGATTGATCTCGTGTCTAGAGCAACGCTTTCAAATCTCCCACACTATCGCTTGAATCCCACTGAACATGCGGAGTTAAAACGGCAAGTAGATGAACTACTCCAGAAATGGTTCATCTGAGAAAGCCTTAACCCTTGTGCTGTTCCAACACTTCTGATTCCGAAGAAAGACGGATTGTGGAGGATGTGCGTAAATAGTCGCGTCATCAACAAAATCACGATCAAGTATCGCTTTCCCATTCCCCGCTTGGATGATATGCTTGATATGATGACTTGAGACACTATCTTCTCTAAAATCGATCTTAAGAGTGGCTATCATCAAGTTCGAATTCGTCCTGGGGATGAATGGAAGACGGCCTTCAAGACGAAGGATGTCTTATATGAGTGGTTGGTGATGCCCTTTGGGTTATCTAATGCTCTCAACACCTTCCTGCGATCATTTATTAGCATTTTTGTCGTAATCTATTTCGATGATATCTTGATCTATAGTAGGACTAGTGAAGAACATTTTATACACTTATCTCAGACCTGTCAAGCCCTTAGAAAAGATAGCTTATACGCGAATATAAAGAAATGCGAATTTATGACTGATCGAGTTGTCATTCTAGGCTTCAAAGTATTGTCTGCGGGTGTATCTGTTGATCTTGAAAAAGTAAGTGCCATAGTTAGTTGGCCAGTTCCTCAGAGCATTCATGATATACGCAGCTTTTATGGACTGACAACTTTCTATCGTAGATTTATCCGTGGATTTAGCACCATCGTAGCTCCAAGTACCGATTGTATTCGAAAGGGGTCATTCGAGTGGACGAAGGTTGCTGCTAAAGCCTTCGAAGAAATAAAAATTAGGATGACAGAAGCTCCAATTTTGAGACTTCCAAACTTTTCAAAGGTTTTTGAAGTCTCATGCGATGCTTCAGGAGTTCGCATCGGTGGTGTACTATCCCAAGAAAATAACCATGTTGTCTTCTTTAGTGAGAAATTAAACGAGGCTAAGCAGAAATACTCCACTTACGATAAATAGTTTTATGCCGTAGTGCAAGCCTTGAGGTATTGGTGACATTATCTTCTACCCCAAGAATTCATTTTATTCTCTGATCATGAAGCCCTGCGATACTTGAACTCACAAAAGAAGTTGAATTCAAGGCACGCAAAGTGGACCGAATTCCTGCAAGAGTACACCTTTGTGCTTAAGCATAAAGTAAGAATTGAAAATAAACTCGCGAACGCTTTGAGTCGAGTGTCACTCCTATCCACTATGAGCATTGAAGTTGTAGGATTTGACAAACTCATCAAATCCTACGAGAATTGTCCTGACTTTAGAGTCATCTATGCTGCCGTGAAGGAAGGACAATCTAGGGAGTTCACTGACTCTTAATTCAGGATAACTACCTTTTTCGTGGTCGCAGGCTTTGTCTCCCACGAACATTTATTAGGAACTTCCTTGTTTGGGAGTTACACGCCGGTGGATTGGCCGGTCACTTTGGCCGAAATAAAATGATTGAGGCCGTAGAGAACCAATTTTATTAGCCAAGCCTCAAGAGAGATGTCACACGTATAGTTGGTCAGTGTTGAACTTGTGCTGTGGCAAAACAACAAAAACAGAACACTGGACTTTATACGCCTCTACACCACGATCGACCGTCGATTCATTTCTGGTAGAGTTTACAGTCGACGACCGAGATCTAACCACACTGTTTCGATCTGGATTGATTAGGACAAATTTGGAAAGACGGATGCTGCGGATCGCTGACTTTGTGGATTGAAAATCTCTCATTCATTCTGATTGATTGGATATTCTATTTTTGGATGATTTTATTTCTCGCATTTATTTTGTATTAGTTGTTTCTATTTCTGTGATTGTTATTTTAGGCATGTTATCTACTATTTTCTCGTTTGTGTGAGAAATTTATTACATTATGTATTTTTCTTTATTGAGTCAGTTTGTATGGAGGTCTATATAAATGCCTCTCTGGTATTCTTATTTTTCTAATGCTGAATAAAATTGACTTGTGTATCTTGAGATTATTTGATTTTGGAATGAATCGATATCCTGAATAGGGAAGGGCTTGGGCTTTGGTTGAGAATCCCTAAACTCCACCCGCTCCAACTCCTCCCCCTGGGTTCGATTCCATTCATCTTACATCCCTCAGCATTCACCTCATTCTCGTCCACCTCACCTACTAGCTTGCGTTCTTGGATCCAGCTCGTCGACTCCAGTTCGGCGTGATCGCGTCATCACGTATCCACATCACCGACGACGCGCCCGTCGACTACGTCGACGTGAATACNAAGCACGCACGCCCACCCTTGCCCGTGTGCCCACAGGCCTGCCTGCGCCCACCTGCGCCCACACCCGAGCGCTCCTGCGACCCAGCTACCCGAGCCCTAATTTTGATTAGTTACATCGTGATCCCTAGACTCTCTGACTTAGATACGAATTTCAACCCATTAACCTGGTTAAGTCGAATAATCTGAATTTTTTTCTACTTGAAATTTGCTCGAACTTGTTCTACTTGTGCGACCTTTCATTATTGAGTAAATTTAAATTATTGTTAGTTAAATATTGTGAGATTCTTAATACTGTTTCCCATTTTTGATTTGTTGAGAACCGGATTGCGCCCTAATCTGAATTGGTAATTTTTCAATTACCTTCGATCTAATTTATTTAAAATTTTGAAATAAATCTGTTTTGTGGGTTAATTAATTTCTTAGTCATTATAAAATTGTTCTCTAATATTCTAGCATTAATTTGTGAATAATCTGCTTTATAAATTGTTGATCTCTAAACTGCATCGTCATTCATCTGTCCCGCATTAATAGCTTCCTTTGGTTACCTATGGAGAGTTGGGAACATTATACTTTTTCCATGATTGCAACGAACGGGGGAGTGCCCCTTATGATAGATACTAAGGTTGCCATTTTGGTCATCTTAGTTCATTGGATGGTCTAAGATAGACTTTTGTGAATATGGTCTTAAAATGGCAACCTAAGTAGAATGTGATAGGCAAAACAATGGTGGAGGATGCATCCAATCAACAGTACAAGCTGAACTTCATGCACGAGCCCAACAGTAAGATTGGACCATCTGGTTTGGTAGAACTAAATACTTGAACTTGTTAAACCATCTAGTCCCTAAAATCGAGCTATTTGGTCCCCTCTATTCCTACACTTGTGAATTCCAGCACTATACCAACCTCCAATGGTCCATAGAGGAACTGCAAGTGGAGAAAGTCCTTGAAGTAGTATCTATGGATAGTGAAAAGGGACAAACACAAATGTCTAGTAACCTCTATTCCCCAAGGAGTATGATGAAGTGGTTGGTATTTAACACAACCTCCAACAACACAGGGAGAAAGAAGAAGGATAAAGTTGTGGTGCTCAGTTCCACTCCCCGATAATCAAGAGAATGAAGAAGATGACTAAGGCCCTAATTCTGCAAAAACAAGAGAGGGAAAGCAAATTAGCGTGCTGGCTGATCAAAAAAATAAGACTAGTCTAATATCATTGTTTAGCAGAAAAAAGCGATCAAAGAAGAAGAGAGACGGTGTCCTGTCTTTAGAAGACGAACCGTCGTCGAGACAAGAGCCCATAATCCTAGTCCCAGAAGTTCTGGAAAGAGCCGCAGCACCTCCTCAACCAGAAGCGCAAAAGAAAAAAGAGTGAACTGTATTGCAGACCTAACATCTGGACGATGGTA
The DNA here is from genome assembly GCA_019297695.1 of Apostasia ramifera. NCBI lineage: Eukaryota > Viridiplantae > Streptophyta > Magnoliopsida > Asparagales > Orchidaceae > Apostasia > Apostasia ramifera. Next base: position 198,913 of record JAEMOT010001512.1, on the reverse strand, counting down.
AGCTGAACTTTTTTAAGATATTAAGAGTGTTCTTGTTAGCCGCCTCAGCTTGACTATTAGTATGTAGATGCCAAATAGATGCATATTTGAGATTGATTTAGTGTTGTTCACAAAAATCATGAATTCTTTGATTAGCACAGAAAGTACCATTACCAGTGATGATGGTCATAAAAACACCATACCTGCATAAAATATTAGCCTATAGAAAATCTTCTATACGCTGAGCAGTAAGTTGGGCATAGGTTTAGCCTCAATCCACTTTGTAAAATAATCAATAGCGATTACGACCTATCTATAGCTTTGTACAGCAAGGGGCATTGGATTTAAAAAAATCCAACTCTCAAATTGCAAAAGGGCCAAGAAGAGTTGATGAGTTTAAGAAAACCTACTGGTTGCTGGTGTAGATTTGCATAATATTGACATTGTGGGCATTTTTCAACAAACGTTTAGGCATCCTTATAAATATTAGGCCAAAAAAATCTTCGACGAAGAATGCACATAACCACACTTCGTTCATGAGCATGAGTTCTACATTCTCCTTGATGAATAGATTTCATGATCTCTATTGCCTCTTGTGATCTCAAGCACTTCGTAAGAGGTCTAGCATATGATTTTCTGTACAATTGATTATCGATGAGGACACACTTGGCGCATTCAAGCCTCAGCTTCCTTGCCTCCATTTGATTGTTAGGTTGGACATCATTTTTCAGGTAATTGATAATTTTATCCATCCAGCACGATATTTGGTCAGCATATTGTACCTTTGCCAGTTTATAATTTGGCTTGTCAAATATTTGATGCTGATGAAAATCAAGAGATCCCTTCTTTGCAAGAAGATCAACCATCTGATTTTCTTTTCTAGGGATATGAGAAAGAGAACTCCATAAAGTGAGAGATTAAGAGATGAACCATAGTCGAGTACTTCTTTACAACATCATCACTTGTCTCATACAAGCGATTGACTAGATTAACTATCAGTTGTAAGTCACCATAGACTTGAATATGCTGCACACCCAACCAACAATCAAACTTTAGGCTGGCGATAAGAGCTTCATATTCAACCTAATTATTAGTGACCTTAAACTGAAGAGTTACAAATTAATATAAAGAAACTCCGATTGGGCTGGTCAAGAGAATGCCAACTCCCTGAGATTATTTTCCAGAGGCACCATCAACATGTAGAGACCAAGGTATAACTTTCTTTTTTGTTGGCACAAGCTCTGAGAAAGTGAGTTTTGCAGTCTTTTAATTTATCCTTAGAAAAGGGATAGCGTCCTTGATACCAGAAAGAATTCAGTTCAGATGTAGGATACCTATCCAGAAATTTTCGAAATTCCATCAACACCAGAGGTGCGTCCTTCCCGGTCCTCTCGTACTAGGGAAAGGTGTGATTTACGCATTAATCGGATATTTTTACTTTTTAAAATTTTAAAAATCTGTTTTTTTGATTCCGATCTTTTATTATCAAAAATAATCTTTTTCCTTCTTCTTGTTGCTGGATATTTGATAGGTCAACCTTTCGAACTGCTGCTGAATCCATGGGCAGGCAAGAGACAACCTGGCGAACTGAAACATCCTTCTTTTCGCACTATTATGTTATGGATAGTCAAATAATGGGAAAAATTGGATTCAATTGTCAACTGCTCCTATCGAAAATAGGATTGACTACGAATTCGAGCCATGAAGAGATGTCAAAGGGGCTTATTGCTTCCCAAACAAATCCTCCTACATCTATATATAAACGCTGGTTCATCAAGAATACAAATAATTCCGACAACTTCAGTAGAAAAAAAGGCTTCATTCTTCTGAAGGTGGGAAAAAAGAACAAAATCAGCTAAGGCTTGCACCTTAATGGCTGTTCTTGTAGCATATTTAATATCGAATTTGCCAAGCTCAATGGACCACTTCAGTAATCTCCCTGAGACTTTAGGAGTGTATAGTATCTTAAGAAATGGTTGATCAGTGACAACTTGAATGGTGTAAGTTTGAAAATATGATCGCAGTTTCCTGGTTGCCATAAGAAGAGCAAAGGCCAACTTCTCCAGCACAGGATATCGAGTTTCAGTCTCCAATAGCATATGATCGATATAGAATACTGAACGTTGAATCCCCTTATCCTCTCTGACCAAAACTGCAGAGACTGCTATATCAAAAACTCTTAGGTATAAAGATAAGATATCCCCCACTTCTAGAGCTGTTAGGATTGGTGTAGTTGTAAGGTATTTCTTTAATTGTACGAAGGCCTCTTCACATTTAGAAGTCTACTGCGTCTTCTTGCCATCACACAAATATCAAAAAAATGGCAAACATCGATCACCAAACTTAAAAATGAATCTTCCCAGGTTAGTAACTCGAACCGCCAATTTTGAATCTCCTTTAATGATTTCGAAGATGCATGTTAAGTATTGTCGAGATTTTTGTCAGGATTAGCTTCAATACCTCGAGCCGATATTAGATACCCCAAGAACTTACCCAAAACAGCACTAAAAGTACATTTAGCAGAGTTAAGCTTAAGCTTATACTTACAAAAAGTGTCAAATGTCTCTCTAAGATCAGCTAGATCTTCCATATGCTTTTGATTAGGATACCATCCACAAAGGCTTCAAGATTTCTTTCCCTCTGATTTTTGAATATAACATCAATCATACGCTGATAAATTACGCTAGCATTTTTCAAACCAAAGAGCATAATATCGTAGCAGAAGGTTCCTAAATTAGTAATGAAAGCAGTCTTTTCATCACGTTTAGTCATTTTTATCTGATGATATCAAAAAAAACATCCAGAAAGCTCATCACATAGAACCCAGCAGTGTGATCCACCATAACATCGATGCGTGGTAGAGGATATTGATCCTTTGGGCAAACTTCATTGAGTGTACGAAAATCCACACACATCTTCAATTTCTCATTGGGCTTTTTCACCATCACTACATTTGTAAGTCACTCTGGATATTTAACTTATCTAATGTTTTGGCCTTCAATAATTTATCTACTTTTTCTTCAATGGCATGGTATCTCTCCTGCCATACTCTTTTATTTTGCTTTACAGGAGTTGCATCAGCAAATACATTTAAGTTATACACACTAATAGTCTTATCAATACCTATTATGTTTTCAGGAGACCATGTAAATATATCGATATACTCAGAAAGAAAAGCAGTGATCTCTGTCAGCTGCTTATTATTCATAGAAGAGGATATAGACACAAGTTTGGAAAAATCTTCTCTCCCCAGAATTACATTAATGATCCCTTCTTGAGGAGTGACAGGCTGGGTCCCTCTAGGATCCAGCCGGTCAACTATAAGCTAAGTGACGATCTAAAAATATCGAAGAGCCTATTTTGAATCCCCCCTAATGGTGACGACGCCACTGAGTGGGGAACTTTACGCAAAGATCTGGCATAGAAATCACTATCCCGAAGGAATTCAGAGTACTCCTTCACAGGATAGCATTGTAGCCAAACTTGGCTTTAATAATCGCAAAGTTCACCATATTCATAGCATACCCGTTGTCATCGTAGAAAGTCACGGATAGTGAGATGAAGCCAAGGGGCTGGACCTTCTCTTCGAAAAAGCCCAGAAGAGTAAGGCCATTGTGGAGGAGATTTGTCTCCTTAATTTCACATCTTACACACCTCCTATATTAAAATAAGTTGCTTTCTCATCAACTCTATAAAATAATTCCCAACCAAACAAGGCCAAAGATTGCAAAATTTGATAGCCAGCATCATAAAAGTCCTCTATTGAAAATATAAGTAGACTGGATAGACATATTATGAGACTTAAACCCTATCCCCCTATGATATTGGATCAACCTCAAATGAGGGAACTATGGCTCCTAATGAATAAATCTATAACCTAAATGGCTTAAATGAGCAAGGACAGCTTAGTGGACCCTAGATGATAAAACCATGGAATCTCGAAAGGGTCCTACTATTGTGCAATTTCTTTCAGTTAAGTGTTAATACATTGTTGACGTGAGATGTAGGGGATCCCAAGAAATACCAAAAAGAGAGAGAGAGAGTCCCGAAAGACGGCGGCGCACAGAGAGCTAAGCCTGACCGTTAAGACTCAAGAGAGAGTAAAGAGCATCCAGAACAGCACACAAGGATTTAAGATAGTTCAGGGAGGAAATCCCCTATGTCCACCAAGCGATCAGCGAAAGGATTTCACTATACGGAAAGCAGCCGTAAGGGCTGATACAATGCTAAGCTGGGGAAGAAGAAGAAGAAGAAGGGAGAGAGAGCTCCTCAGTTGGGGCTCTAATACAATGAGAACATGAGGATGAGAGAGTTGCCTATGCTCTGGTGGTTGTTGCCCCTATGTCCTCCCTGTCTTGAAGCTCGTTCAACGGTATTTGTAGGCGGTGGACAGTACAGCTTTGTCCTGGTTTTCCGAAAGAAGAGGGAGTAAACAAATCCTAAGCCCATGCTGCCTGTCGGCCACTGGAGGGACCAGAGTCAGTAAAAAGAAAACTAGACTTCTTGATCTTAGTACTGCTCCTAGGAATCTGTGAGGATTAGAGCACGCGAGTCCTCGATTTGCGCGTCCGGGAAAAGTACCTTGTACGGGGAACGGCACGGTCGGGCCACACCGACTGCGACAAGTGTAGCTGGGTATCATCATCATCGACGTTAGCAGGGATGATCCTGGTCCGTCGTAGACGATGTTAGGTCTAAACCTCGTGGCCGAGGTTGGAGACCTGCGAGAATAAAATATTAAAATAAAGAGTTAGTGCCACCTGGGAGCCATGTGTATGGCTGTGATGCAGCGCTGGAACCAAGTGTTAACATCAGCTCCCCGCATTGTCAGGACGCGAACATTAATGTGGGTCCTGGAATGCAAACCGTCGCGATGGTGGACGCGCTGCCCAAGGCCTGTCAGGATAAAGCAAGGGCGGCACCCTGCCGATTCGCATTCTCTTCCACTAGCCTCTGAAAATTTCTACAAGAGAGAGTAGATCATTAGAGAGATGGCGGAGAGGAAGAAGTGGATGACTTTGTCGGGTTTTTCTCTGAAGAAGAAGAGAGCCTTGGAGCCGTCTGAAAGGTCGTCGGAGCCGGCGGCTGAGAAGGCTGCTAACGTGCTCCAACAAGAGGAAGCGAGAGCTCCGGTTGTAGATCTGGAGGTGGAGGCTCCGCCCACCAAAGTCGCTAGGGTTTCGGCGCGGACACTGGAGTCTGCTCAAGAAACTGCAGCCAAGGAGGCGACGGAGGTGGTGAATGTCTCTGATTCTCTGGTCAAGCTGCCTCTGAAGACTGTAGAGCGGAAGGAGCTAATCGTGGTGGGTGAGACTCCTGCGGGGGTGAGATTCGAGCCTGGGAGGATCCTGCTCAAAGATGAAGACATTGAGCGGCTCCTTCCCAAGTTCGGGGTTCCCCCTAAAGGGAGTGTGAAGAAGACGCCCCTGGTGATTTGTGGTCCTGCTCCTCTTGGTGAACCAGCCCTTCTCCCTGTCAAGACAAAGAAACCCCTCTTCCCTCGTCCTCTCCCGGCAGGTTTCCGAAATGAAGAAAAGGGCAAGAAGGAAGAAGGCGGCAAGATGGAGGAGGCGACTAAGGGGAAGAAGGAGGCTCCGCAGGTCGCTCCTGAGACTGTCCTTGGCATTGAAGGGCCAGGAAGCAAGACGGAGGAGGGGATTAAGGAGAAGGAGGGGATTCTGCAAATTACAAGAAAAGGAAAAAATGCTTCCTCTTAATTAGATAGCTAAAAGTATATCGTTCCATTATTAAACTGAAGAATCAAGTGCTTAAAGATGATAATATCATGTATTTTACCGAGAAACTACAATTACCAAATAAGAGGAAAAAAGAGCACCTCTCCACCAAGCCCAACTTTCTCGGACAAAAGGAAAGTTAAGTCGCCACTACCGCAGCACAAATCAAGAACAGTATCCCCCTTCTTCGCCCTGTAAATAAACAGCAAATGGATTCTTAGATCCAAGTATATTCTTCTTTTCGTATAAAGAACAGGCAAAAATTGAAACAAACAGGGTAAAATCTTCCCAGACACGAAAGACTTTGCTGGAGAGTTGATGACAAAAACACTGACCCGCTCCAAGAGACGCACATCCTCTTCCAGATCCGATGCTGCCCTAAGCTCAACAAGTCATTCAGCTGCGGAAAAACTGAAAATCACTCCAGATTTCCCTGTGAAACTATATGAAGAAAAGAGCGAAGTTTGCAATCAGCAAGGTATCAGGTTCCCGGTCGCACATTGTCATAGACAGAAGCAATACGGTTGAAGAGCTTCCGGCGGTCGGTGGAGCAGCAGGCACCGCTTTGCTTCGCCGGAGACGGCGACGCGCGGAGGCGAGGTTCCGGCAAGCATCTAGGAGTAGAAGCAGAGGAGAAAAAGTAGAGAGAATTATGATGATGGGTTAGGAATGCGGCGGCCCCAACCATTGAAGCCGGCTCTAGAGCTTGGACCAGCTCCTGGAGTGCTACGTAAATTACCTAAATGATCTTTTTTTTTCAGATTAAAATCAAAACTATATTAAACTTAAATTATAATATCAAAATTAATTTCAAATATTGAAAAAATCAGATTAATTATATTTTACGTAGTGTAAACTATACATGCATGCATATGTCTCAAAATAATTAGTTATAGAAGTTCAAAAAAAAAAAATTATAGAAAACATTACTAAGTATATCACTAAAATTTAATTATTTTTATATTTAATATTTTAATTTTTAATATTGTATATTAATTATAAAATTTTATTAAAATTATAAATCAACTCATATCACATAATTATAAAATAATAAATATCTTATACTATCTATTATATTATTAAAGATGGTATTAAGTTTTTGAAATTGTGGCTTTTTAATTTTGCTCTAATTAAAAAATTAAAAATTTAATTTTATCTTTTTTTTATTATCTATTTTTAATTTTTTTTTAAAAAGAATGCTCTCAAGTTTCTCTCTCCTGCCGCCCACCGCCTCCCTCTCTCCTCTCTCTCTCGCGCCACCCCCAGCCTCCTTCTCTCTCCTATTCCTCTCTCTTCTCTCTCTCTTGGGCCGCCCATCTCTCAAATATAATAAATTATATTATAAATATAAAATTAAATATATATTTTTGTTGGCCCAAAGGCTTTCCAAGAGGGGGGTGAATTGGGAATAATAGAATTTTTAATTTAAATTAAGGCAATAAATTTAAGAGATAATTCAATTAATACAGAGAAGTTGATTTAGCAAATCGGTCTGCGGAAGAGTTAGAACAGAGGGCACCACCAGAAAGCGAGGTCAATTTGAGAAATATGACTCAGTGTAGAAATAAAGCAATTTACAGTAGAGAAGAGCAAACAGCATAAATATATCACACAGAAGGCACAAGAAATTTATAGTGGTTCGACCTCCCGCCTAGTCCACTCCCCACATACCTCGAATGGGAATATCACTATAACCCCGGCTTTTTATGGGAACCAAAGCCGAACAAATCCAGTACAACCCTATGGCTTTTTCAAGGAACCAAAGCCAAGCAAATCTCTAATCCTACAGCTTTTTATAGGAACCAAAGCTGAGCAAACCTACTATCCTCCACTAGTGAGAAGGAGAAAGGAAGGAAAGGTTTTGCTAGACTAGTTAACTTAAATTACAATGCATGTACAAAAATTAATATTACAATGAGGTACTCTATGCATATGCAAATTAGCCAAGACTTTACTTGAATAATTCCGAAAAAGCTAATGTAAAAATAGTGAGTAAAAATAATTTAGGAGCTTAAAAAAGTAAGACACAATATGAGCCTTCAACAGGAAGAACAAGAAGAAAAACAGAAGTTTTGGTGAATTTCAATAAGTAATAACTCAAGAAACAAGATTCACAGCAAACCAAAACAAAACAACAGCAATATAAATTTTTGAAGCAGGAAATAAAACAGAACCAGAAAAAATTTCAGCTTCTTTTCACTTAAGAAACACCACAATCTCCTTCAAATATTTTGCAAATATGACTTTGGGAGAGTAAAAATCGAGTGAGAGCTTAAGAGGAGAAGGTAAGTTGCTGTTCTCCAAAAACATAGAGTGCAGAATATTTTGAAAAAGTGTTAGAGCAGATGGTGTAGGAAAAACACATAAGCTTAAGAGGATGCAGAATTTTTTCATTGGAAAGAGAGAGAAGCAAAACAGCCCTTTTTATCGTTTGTGTTTGTAGGCTTATTGCACTTAGCCAACACAAAGAGACAAAGCTAAGTGAATGAAAAATAAAAAAGTAATAGAAGAAGCATGCCTCAATATTTTATCATGATACAGAAAACAAATCAGGCTTTTCAAAAAATGGTAAGCTGCAAATGGTCAAAACACAAGCCAAGATGACATTGGAGAAACAAAAACTAAGTTGTAAGGGAATGGAATGATGGCTCATGATTTGGATTGATGTGGCTTATGAAACCTTTTGGAAAATATATGAATATTAACCAATAGGTTATGTGTTGCCATGTACCAAAATAGAAGAGCAATTAATGACCATGTAGTCATCTATCATAGGCATGAGATTGTGTTAAGCTAAACTAACTACTAACCTAATATATGATAAGTATTGAGTTTTGAGTTAAGCTTCAAACTCAAATCAATAGATCGAGTGAGCTACACTTTTAACTCAAATTACTTAACATAAATAGGTTGATGAGAATTTTGCTTAAACAATCAAATACAACAATTACGAAAGAAAATAAGGTTTTCTTAACTAGAAAACCAAAAAGAAAAACTCAAGTAAAAACCTTGGCAAATATACACATGCTTACATGATTGTCCTAGAAAAGAAAATAATAAAATTCTAGTGAGATCCCGCTTTTTTCTGAACTTTAATTTGGACTAAATCCTCAAATGAGATAATGCAACCTGTTAACATACTAAATAAGAAGATTAGTCTATAACGACTAAATTAATTGTGGTCATCAAAATTAAAGAGTTCAACAATTTTAATTAAATAAAGTAAATTAATTTTAAATTAAAAGAAAATTAACGTGAATTTAAATCAAGTATAATATGAGTAAATTTAGAGTGAATTTTTTAAATTATAATAATAATAATAAATAGCTTTTAATAATAATTTAAAAAATTTATTAAAATAAATAATAATAATTAAATTTTATAAAAATTTCAAATACTAATGTTAACAATAAAATAACATTCAAATATTTTATTATATAATTTGTTATATTTAAGTAGCACAAGCAGCTGAATTTTTAAATTTCTATTTTATCTTTCATATTTGTTTAAATTATTAT
>JAEMOT010001512.1:152417-188075 GCA_019297695.1 Apostasia ramifera | reverse complement strand
ACAAATGTTTATTGATACTGTGCTAGTATATAATAAAGATTATATTTTTAAAAAATAGAGATTATAATTTTCATAAAAATTCTAAGATTAATATATAACATTAAATATTTAGATATTAAATATATAAAATAATTTAATTTTAATATTTACATATAATTCTAATATTTTAGAAAAAATTACATATATATTACTAAAATATAACTATTTTCATATATTACATAAATAATTAACATTTTGAAAACTTATGTCAAAGAATACTTCCAAAAACTTTTAACTCCAAATTTGACATTTGAGTTAGTAATGAGAGCATCCAATTTAATATTATTTTAATATTTTGTATACTAATATTTATATTATCAAGAATTCTATATTATTTTTAAATTATTATTATTACATTAAAAATTAATAATAAAAAAGTAATATAATCCCACCTCCAATATTACAACTAAGATATCTAAAAATATTTTAACAAACATCTAAATGCCATTTTAAAATATTAAATTTAAAATATTTTACAGTATTATCTAAATATATCGTCAATTAAAACAATAAATCATAACATCACAAAAAGGCTAATATTTTCTTTGAGAAATCAATTATTTAATTTAATAATATCTATAAATAATATTATAAAATTTAATAAAATTATTATTTTTAAATAATATTTAAATATCATCAAAATTAGATGGTATTGAATTATAATAAAAAGAAAAAAAAATAGAAAAATTATTATTACTTTTTAATATGACAATACTAAATTAAATTACTAATAGTATAAAATAAATTTACTAATGTTAATTATTCACCATCAAAATTACATTTGAGCTCCTAAGATTAAAAAAAAATACAAAATAATCTTAATTTTAAAAAATTTACAAAACAAATCTCTCAAATATAATTTATTTAAATACACAAATATCCTAAGTGTAATTTATATAAGCACAAGAACCCCTATTTAATTTTTATTAATATAAATTATTAATATTAACAAAATATATTCATTATGGATAAAAATAACTATCATTTGGCCTTCACAATCTCTATAATTTTTTCTTTTTTTTTTCCTTGAAGCCTTATTACAGTTCAAATTCATCCCCTTAAGATTTTTTTAAAAAAACATTTAAAATTTTAAATCACAAAAATTTCAAAAGTAAAACATTTACTTTAATTTTAATAAAATTATAACATTTAAAACTAAAAATGCCAACATCAAACATACTTAACAAATTTATCTTGAAAATTTTTTAAAATTAAAATCAATTTACATTCTCTTTCCAATAATAGATCAAACATAATAATACTACAACAACAACAACCAAGACTTAATCCCACTAGGTGAGATCGACTACATGAATCCTTTATTTCCATTGCGCTCTATCAGTTACCAAATTCTTATCAAGTTTAAATAACTAAGATCACTCCTTATAGTTTCTTGTCATGTCTTCTTAGATCTCCCTCTTCCTTTTTGTACATGAGCAAAATTCAATAACTCAATTTTTCTAACTGGAGCTTCAATCGACCTACGATTTAGATGTCCAAACCATCTAAGACGACTTTCTCTAAGTTTATCCTCAATTGGTGCAACACTAACTTTCTTTCGGATATACTCATTTCTCATTCTATCCTTTCGTGTATATCCACACATCCACCTTAACATCCTCATTTCTGCAATATTTATTTTATTTGTATGTTTTTTCTTTGCAGACTAGCATTCAGCACCATATATCATCGCTGGTCTTACTACAGTTTTATAAAATTAATTCTAAATGAACAAAAATTGAAAAAGAAAATCAGATGATTGAGAAAGAATTAATCATTTCAACTAACAGTAAACAACACATTAAACAAATCAATGAGCAAATTAAAGAAAATCATTTAACAACAAAATATTCTTAACAAAGTTTCAGAAAAAAATAAATCAACAGAATTCAGTATATATTTCAAAATTTTCAACCTACATCTAAAATTTGAAATAAAATATTTAAAACTAAGAAAAAAAAAAACAAATACATTATACAAGAGTATAACAGAAATCTACTGATTATACAAGCAAAAGCCAAAAGGAATTATTAATCAACAGCCAAAACTCTTAATGGAGAACAGGGCCCATAAAATGCATACAAGTTTCCTTTATTACTCATTTCAACCCAGATAAAATATTACAATTATCACCCTCAATTTAGATGAATAATTATAATTCACCGTAGTGACAATTCATCAAAAATGAGATGACAGATGTAAATATTCATCTTCGTGGATTAAAGGAGTAATTATGAAAACTTTAGGCATGACATGTAAATCCCTCTAAAATGTATCTGTATCTGTAGCTCTTCCAAACAGAGGGAACGACGTTAGAAATCCAACTTCACAGGCTATTTCAAGATCATGAACTCGACTCAACTGACATGCGATACGGGCATGGCACATATATCCTCAGTTGCTTCTAGCCAAGTCGCGAAGTTTGTAGGAAAGATGGAAGACTTGTGAATGAGAGAGAATCAGTCATCTTCCGGCAGTGAAAAAACTGGAATTCCCTTGGAAGAGAAACTCATGCACTTGACGTTGAGCTCATTCCCTAGCTTGAAATCTTTTCTACCGTTCACCTGAATGAATTCCAAAAAAAGAATTATGACATCAAGAATTAAAAGGTATGATACGGTAGGCCTTCGGCTCTTACCCCTAAAAAATAATAAAGACTGCAATATTCATTCTATTAAATGTGTTCATTTTTTTATAAAAAATGTAAGTGAAGTTGGGCTCACAATATTAGTCCAGCATATTGCGGATTACAGTCTCTGCTTACACACAAATGCACATCTTTCAGAACCCAAAGCATCCTATTTGTTCACATGTCTAATTTTGAAATAGTATAAATTGCCCGCATCCAAAGCAAAAAAGAGTGAAATGATGCATTGATGATGTAGAGAAATTGTGTTGATATAAAAATATATATAATGCTTGGTTTTTATATCGTAATATTGGGATTTGTGGGATTTTTTATATTGAAAAATGTGTTGGATGATAAGTAAATATAGAAGAACTTAAATCAAACAAGATTTAGATACCTCAAACTTGTACATTCCTCGCACACCTCCAGCCAATTCAAGTACCAAACCATATGCACGTATCTGGTATACCTTAGCCGTGACTCTATCTCCCAATTTTAATGAACCAACACGAGCAGTTACAGTGCCCAAAGTTTTAGGTTTAATGGTAGCATCATCTTGATTTTTCTGAACTGATGCATTTCCAAGTCCCTCGTCACCTTCTCGCATGCGTCCATTGGCAAACATGGTATTTCTATCTTCCTCATTTGGCTTTTTTCTCATTAAACTTGCGACTATTGGCTTTTTGTTCCTTAAACTTGCAACTACTCCTGCAGTTGAATTACCAGTATTTGATCTACCCGAACTTACTTTGCCTTTCTGCACAGGAGATTCATTGTAGGGCCTGGGAAGAGATTTCCTTGCAGTCTTCTTGGTTACAAGCTTAGAGGTAGCACTATTCTGAGCACCATAGTCTGCAGCACTCCTGATAATAAAGGAAGGCGTTGAATATGAAGAGTCATCCAACTTTTCACTTTCATATTCAACAAAGTGTGCTGACATTTTATCTTCTGCTCCGATTCGGGCAGCATCTACATCAAGCATGACATTGACAGAACCGCTATCTTCTGATGTTTTTTTCTCGGACACACGTTGAGGAAGAGTAGCCTTCAAAGACAACTTTATGTTGCCACGGACATCCTGACCAATGCACATTACTGAAAGTTCTTGACCAATCGATACTGCATCAGAAACTTTTGATAACTGGAAAGAGAAACATTAAGTATGAGGATTCACATTACTATTTAAAGAAGTTATCTGATGAGTTAAAGACAACATAAAGGATAAATGATGCAAATTACATAAATCCCATATGAATAATTACAAAGTAATACAAATTCTTTTGAAACTTTTTTAAAACTTAAAAATGATACAAATTCAGTTTACTTACCAGGAAAGACTGAGACCTTCAAAGCAAAGCATTTTACTAACTAGGAGAGCCAAGTAACTTGGAAGAAGAAAAAAATGATATTGGCATTTAAAACAAGGGGAACTTATACACATGCCATAGAAAACTTGACTATATATATACAAAATACCCAAAACTTTGGATTTACACCAAGCACACCAAAAGTGTTTCAAATTACAATTTAACCATACTTGCATTCTACTATCATCCACATTTATCATCTACGCTTACATATGACAGGGTACATAATGTTTAGGGTGTAGAGAAAAATAAAGTAAATATATGAAAAATGGTATATATGTAAATGATTTTTTAAGAGTGTTTTGGCCATAAATAGAAATGTTTCTTGTGGCATGTAAGTAAATGATCCAACAAAAAAAAAAGCTTTCATCACAATATCCATCAACATCACTGAAGATGCATCTCAATTAAGACTATGCATAAAAGAGGTATCTTAAGTCTATGCCAAAGAATTTGAAGTCTTGTCATGGAAGACATTGTAATTGGTACACAGGACTAATAAGGTCAATGAACAAATTTCTAATCATTTTTAAGTGGCCAAGGAATTAACTAATTAAAAAAAAAGGAAAACCAAAAACAACCTTTTTGGTACCAACGTGTTAACCAGAACTTCTATCCTCCTAAACACAACTTTTTCTAAGCATTCCAGCATCTCCCACTTGGTGCTAGGGAGAACAACACAAGCCATAAAAGCAGAACTAAATAAACAACGACAATGAACCAAAACGATTACAAACTAGGGATTATATGATGAATTAACATTGTAACATGTTATTGAAGAATCAAATGGTTCATAAATTTGATTTGCATCCAAACTGTGCTCACACAAGTAGAAAAAATGTCAGAACTGAAGTAACCATTATACCTCAGGACCCCAATATTTATTTATAGGAGCTAAGTATATTGGATGCTAAGATTAAGTTCATTTAGATATAACAATTCACAGACACTAGAAAATCTTACAATCCTCTTTTTCCCAATAAATTCCTAATTGTTTTCAAAACCATTTTTTTGAAATTTTTGTTTATGAACTGTGTATCAACTGCAGTAAGATAGATGGTATTGAGATAAGATCATAAAAAATCAATTTAGGTGATTGTCACATTCATCAAAGAGCTAAAGATATACCATTAAACAAAGGACATTCAACTAATCCAAAATGAATAGAAAAGAGGGAGGATTAATCCCCAAGCTGACTTGGAACAGGCTTTGCAAAAGAATGATGTAAACTTGAGCTCGCACCATAAGAAACACTGGACAGGATTCAGGAATGAATGTCAAGAAGGATTCATAAGGACAGCACTATAGAGAAGAAATAAAGCTAACAATTCAAATTATTAAAACTTATAATTTATTGGAATAATACAATTGAGGTGTGATTAAGGAAATTCTCATGCAATAGGGAAACTATGATCAAGTACAACTTATGATCATGCATCTACAATGCAGATGCTCACCGGATCGTGAGATAGCTCAGAGATGTGAAGGAGGCCTTGCTGGCCACCATTGAATTCCACAAAGGCACCATATTCTTTGATTGAGCAAATGACACCTTTATAAACGCCACCAACTTGGATTTCCCGTCCAACAAGGAAATCAACCTGCATTAGTGAAAAAATGGCATATAAGAACCTTTAGAAAAATGTAGAGAATCAGCAAGTGTCATTCAGATACTAGCCAAATATGTTCCCATATCCCAACATCACCCCCGGCTAAATGAAGCTTGACTATAGGTGCATGTGAGAGATTCAGTAACCACTTCATCTAGCAACAGAAGCAGCCCTTGATTAATGCTCGTTGATCACTTTACAAGATTGTGAGAAGTATGCTCTCCATACTCTTTTAATACACAACCCACCAATAAAAAAAAACACAACACACCAAAAATGTGACAGGAAGATCCAAAAAGGAAAATATAAATATTTTTTCAAATACTCTTTTTGGTTTATGAAATTAGCAATTTCAAGCTCTTAATTTTTTCATGAGGGTTGCTATGGGATCCATCAACATGGCCATAAATAGAGATCTAAAGGGCATACAAGACAGAATATGTTCCAAAGTAATAAAGGCACTGCACCTTCTGTTGAGCTTTCTCCATAATTAACTGATTTTTAGCAACTATCGTAACTACCCCATCACTCACAGCAATTCGAGCACCTATTCACAAAAATACAAAAGGAGATGAAAGTGAGCTACCTGAAGTTCCAATCATATTCCAACAAATAGATTCAGTCATGCAGCCGAAAATTCAATTCATTTTTTCTTTTCCTGATGGTACTTAAGTTTAAAATATGAAAGAAAAACTCATACTAATAGGCAAAAAATCTAGACAGTCAACACAGACATCAAAGTCATCAATGAACAAAACTTGTTGGGGATCTTGACAAACCCAACTGCTTAGGTGCATAAGCTCATCAAAAATGCCCCCAAAAAAGAGAGAGTGGGAAAAGGATTGACAAAAGTGTCTATCTGATGCATTTGACGATAACTTTGACAAGTGATCAACTATAAATAGCCTTTATATAAATGAAATCTTCAATGTTTTCTCTCCCTTGGTCTTTCAGAACCCATTTGCCTCGAACATACGAGAGTGCAAGGATGATTCATCGAAACGGCTTACAGTCAAACAACTTGCATCAAAACCTTCATATATTGAACTACAAATATAAGATCTACGTCTTTGTGAGCTACGGTTGTCGCATATGGGTCAAATAATGAGTTTAAAGAAAAAAGAAATCAATGCAATTATTAAAAGACATAAGATCTTAAACCCATTTCCAATCGAGCCAAAGAAACAGTCTGATGATGAAGAAGGCTCTAAGTTTTGAAAACCACCATGGTCAAAACACGTAAATTCTTTCCACAATAAAACTATCGTTATATAAAATTGCCATCATTTCTCATAGAAAATATGCAAGTTAAGACTACATGGTGTACTTCTCAACTATTATTGACGAAGCGATGCTCAGAAGCCAAAAAGTCCATTTTGCCATCCAATGATACCAACATATACCATTCTTTTATATGCAACTATGCTGTTTGAAGAACACAACCTTCCATAGGATACTCTAGTTTCTAAATATCACAAACTATCATATAGAAGAACACTACACTAAATACCTCCCAAAAACATGAGCTCCACGAGACTAACTCCTTATGCAACATAAGAAATACTCTTTGGGTAACTTTTCCTACAAAATAGTCGTTGAAAATAAAAATGTCCCAAGGAAAGAGTGACAATGCTACTGATGCCATCTTCCCTTCAATTGCTTTTTAAAAAACATTGCCTTCATCAAAATAACAGGAGTGTGTCAACAAAAAAAAAAAACTTTGGCTTTAACTCGAATAAACACTATGGTAAAAGGATAAAATTTTTTGAGAAATTCTTGCTTGCAAAAAAAAAAAAAGTACTACACTGATGCAAACTTACACGTTGTCCGAAGTCTAAAACTCATATGTTGTTTCCTTTCATATCATATTTGGTACACATCAACAAATACATTCAACTGCCTATCTCTTGAAGATGAAGCATAAAATAGACATACAAAACATCACCAAATCTAGAGGATTCCAAAACCCCTTATATGGTGTAGACGATTCATTGGTTGTTGCTAATGAGTGGACCTCAAAAAATTGATAATGGGAACATATCCTGGTATAGAATGCAGCAAAGAGCTTACACCTAGCTCCACAATACTATCTAGCTAACTCGCTCAACAAGTTTAACAATTTATGTTAATAGAAAGTCATTAGCTAAGATGGTTACATAAGTTGCAAGTCAAAAAGGATATACTTGTCAAAAAGATTGTACACCTACGCCTCGTTTGATTGAATGTGTTTTACAGATATTTAAATGTTTTTTGAGATGGAGAGAGAAAGAAAAATATTTTAAGGTTAGAATATGAAATAAATTTACTTTATTATTAGATTTGGATGTAAAATAAAGTTTATTTGTTTATTAAAATAGGTGTAAGATGTGAAATAAAATTATTTTTTAAGGTTAAAATTTACGTAGGATGTAAAATAAAGTTGGCTTTTAATATTTAAATTTATGTATAATATAAAATATTGATGGAAGCGTATTTAGAGGAATTTTGAGGTTTTTAGTGCCCCCAACCAAATGACACCTTAAGAGAAGACAGGAAATAGAATATGTGACTACAAAATGGCTAACAATTGTGTCTCCCCATATATACAATAGATGACTAGGACACTAAAAGAAACAAGAAACTCCACTTCTACCAAGATACTCACAAAAGAGATTGCCACCATGATTTTCTTGAAGAACAATATTGGATTAGTTCAAGCTTTCTCCTTTCTGGTACAAACTATCATCTGCTCCTTGTTCTTCAACTTCCACTATGTAAAGACATTTTTTTCCTATAGTAATTGCATCGAACTTAGCGTCTACCTACCTGATGGTTTCTTCTCTTGATAGGAGCCCTTCATCGATGTATCTCCTTGACAAAAAGTGCTCCAGGTTCAGAATCCTTATATCACTGAAGAAAGTCTTCGATAACAATGCATGGCATATGTCATCCGAAGTGATGAACCCTCTTTCACAAATTATGGAATCACGAAAGCCATTATAGGTTGATGAAAGTGAACATAAGAGAAGCAAGGCTAAGTGCTCATCCCTATTTTTTCTCCTTTAACAACTCTAGATTTATAACAATACCATTGAGCTTATTTATGTGACCTCTGATATTACTCTTAATATCCATATGCTGAAAATACAACTATTACTAAAGAAAAATCTAGTTGATAAGCTCTTCATACACAGTGACTCCAGCCTTATCCACAATACCTACACAGTTTCCTTTGAGCAATCCTGGAGGATCTCGTTAAACAAATGTGGATGGAATTGAGAGAGCATTGTCTGATCTTGAACCCTTGAATGGCCATCGATGTCAGCTATTCTCTCTTTGTGAAGAAAAACATCATTCAGCTCCAACTGCACAAGGATGGCTTTCATCCTAACATGCCACTGAGCAAATCTTATGTCTTTGATCAGCGTCATAATGTCATACTTTATAAAAGGTAATAGCTCTGATACCAATTGTTGGGGACTCACAAACTCTACTGCCTCTTAGTAAGCAAAAGTGGTCCAAAAAAAAAAAAAACAAAATGGCATTGAAAAGAGGATAAAAAAAAAGTAGAGTACAAAGAAGTAATGATGAGAAACAAAGAAAGAACAGAACACCAAGAATTATGTTAAAACCTTTAAAGGAAAAACCACAAAAGAGAAGAGAAGGGCTTCAGTATTTTAAATAGAAAATACAATATAAAAGTAGAGGCTAAACCAAGTAATTGGCTCATCGTTTCTCAAGTCCCCCCTTTGTAATGAGAACTTAGAAAGATTGAAAACATTACTTTAGTATGAAATTCCCACAATAGTCCTAAACTAGGAAGATTATGCCTTTATACACTATCTCTACCTTTATCGTCCAATTAAGAATGATGACATGGAAGAGGCTTGGACAAAAGGCATGGGCTGGATTCTTCGAGCACGTCCACATAATTTCAAGCACTTCTTCGTAAGTTTGAGTGCTTGTAAAATATGTACTCTTCTTTTGTCTTTCGATAGACTTCTCGTCTTCGAAAACTTGATCGAGCATGTACTTTTGACATGCAACCTACCTCAAAAAGACCTTCGTCGATGGAGACAGTACCTTGCCATTGAATTCATACCATCAAACATATTTTCATCAACCCTTGTCGCTATGCTAGTGAACTTGGCTACTATCTGTAACAGAGCTTTCCATATAATGGTATGGTCGGAAAATTCAAGTCATAGTCCCAACAAAACTATCCATTATAGAGATAGAATACATTTTTTCAAACATGTCAGGGCAGTTCCAAAACACATATGTATAAATGCATAATAAGATATGAAAAACTCAAGTAAGAAAACAAAAGGAAGATTAAACAAGGTAATGATCTTATCAAATGAAATATAACATGATTTTGCAAAAGAAGTATTGAGATTGGTTTTCAAGCTCATAGCACCTATTGATGACAAACCCACATAAATGTTGCCAAAGGATAGAGTCTACTGTTACAGAATGCCGATAAGAATAAAACACAACCACACAAATCGTGGAAAAGCATGGAAAAATAGTATTTTTTTTTTAATACATATAGATGAAGAAGCAAAACAGATGTGTAAATTGACAGTATCCTGAATCCAAGGTGAACAAATATGCACATTTTATCCTTGATGAGGACCAAAAGTAAAAGCCTAGTCAAATAAGCAACAAACTCAAACGCAATGTAACTTTAATCAAAGTCAAATATTTCGTGTCCAGAAGATACAAAATAGTCAAAAGCTCTTAGATAAAATAACAAAATGCAAAAACAAGTATTACAGACAATATGAGGTTACTAGCACCTGTTTCTCGTTCAATTTTTTTCCTTTGAAAACCTAAAGGCCCAAGCAAACGGCGAATAGCGTCATCATCCAGCTTCAAAGTTGCTGCAAAATAGCAGATATCTTGGGTACTCTGGACAAATCAGCAAAAAGCATATTTTAGAGAAGAAAGTTAAAAGGCAAACCAAATCGTGGGGCATTTCCATCATCCATTGTCCGTGGTGAACTTATTTCCTCCTCCATGCGATCAAGAATTTTCATACGACCAACCCGTGCAGCTTCTAAGCTTTCGCATACTACGGATAACGGAATTCCAGCAGGTTTTATATCCAATTGAATTGCAGTAACTCCGTTCCTGGTTCCAGCAATTTTGAAGTCCATGTCTCCAAGGTGATCTTCAAGACCCTGGGAAATCATAAAAGAGATTGTAAAGAAATTTCAGTCAGGCTGCTTTCTGCAACCAGTGAATGGCTAACTTCATTTTATTTTCCTTAACGCAGTATTCATATGAACATTAAAAGCAACTTAATCTTGACATAAATGACAAGATGCAATATATACAAAACTAGCAATATGCTTACGAGGATATCTGTAAGTAGACGATAATCTCTAATCATCCCAGAAGATGGGTCAACTTCACTAACAAGACCCACCGAAAGACCTGCAACATGTTCCCTTACTGGTATGCCAGCATCCATCAATGCCATGCTTCCTATACAAGACAGGTCAAAAGGTGGGAAAGAATAACCAAGGCAAACAATATGAATAATGTAGTAATAACAACCAGAACTAAATATCCCAAACAGTAAACAGTTCGGTGGTTCATGAATGTCATCATTAATAAAGTCCAATATAGGCTTCATGGAAAATTCTAACAAGTCAGACTGCTATGATTTTTATGAGCTACACTGTTCCAATGCCAGTTTTTCCATAATGGCCAGTTAAAATTTTCATGTAAGAGAAAATTCCAAAAGATTCATCTTCCCCATCTCTTTCTCATACAAAATTTCAGCTATAATAGGGATGTACAAGTAAATATGGACAGATAATGATTATGATATATACGGCAATGAACCTATAGAAACAAAGAATTTCAGTCAAATTTAAAAGATGAAAATTGTTGAGAACTAATGCTAGTATTTGAATTGTCTATCCCACATAAAGAATGAAAACACTGAACTAGCAAGTTTAAAAAAAAACACTGAGATAGCAGGTTATGCAAAGTTGTGACGGCCAAGCCCACACAAAGAATGACAATGGTTCAATTCTTATGTTAGGGGAAGAAGAAAATGAACATCAATCTACAAGCGTGTTAAATGTGTGTATGACTAGCAACAAGTCAAGTTTGAGCAAATCAATCTCAATTCTAACTAGAACTTTTCAATTTCGAGTCAAATTTAGTTAGCCGATTAGTATATAAGGTACACTGCATATCTTTGAAGTTTTAGAGTTCTTACATGTTAGTCCATAACTATTGAATCAGAGCACTTAGGTCCTTAAGGTATTGATCCATGGATTTTGAATAATAGCACTTAAGTCCCTAAAATTGATGAGTTATTACTATGTGGTCCTTCAATCACTAAGAATGTTGCATTTAATCTAGACCAAACATGCAAAATGTTAAGATGTGGACAGACCAAACAGCAAATAATCACCAAATTCAGGGACCTAAGTATTACAATTCAAAAATCTATGGATCGGCATACAAAATCCCTAACAACATTTATGAAAAAGGAAATAAAAACGGGAACCTACCCCCAAAAACCATTAAACAACCATTGTCAAAAATAGATATGAAAAAAAATATTCTAATTAAAGAGACATGAGTAAAAACTGCAGAGGCATGCTTGATCTTTACAGTAATTGATCAAACAATGATACCTCCACATACAGTTGCCATTGATGTAGAGCCATCAGATGACATGACTTCAGAGTTGACACGAACAGTATATCCAAAATCATCTTCTGGAGGTAATACTGCTAGTAAGGCCTTTTCAGCAAGAGTGCCTAAATAATCAGAAAAAATTTATGTTCAGTAGCATTTACATTTAACAGATAAAACCAAAGATAATCATAACAGTAATTTTCACATGCAACCAATATGTTCATCCTCCCTGCCAGAAAATGTAGAACTAAAAGGAAGCACATCAAAGTTCAACAGCATAAACAACAGTCATGGCACAGACCTTAAATGCTGGCAAAACAACCATGAGCATCAAATGAATGTAGATAACTTACCGTGTCCAACTTCACGCCTATTTAGACCACCACGTTTTCCAACCTCATTAATACAAAATGGTGGGAAGCTGTAATGCAACATGAAACGTTTTGTCGGAGGGCCAACAAGTGAATCCAAACGTTGAGCATCTCCGGGAGCCCCAATGGTTACCGTACACAAAACCTACACAAGTTTCGAAACCTCCCAGAAGTTCAAGGTAAAAACATTACAGTACTTATGAACAACCTAGAGGCTTGAAGTTTCTTCCAACACCTCTCAAGTTTTTATACTAACAAGATTTTAAAAGTAAAGAAGAAAGAAACAATAAGGTGATGCCTAACTTTAATACATACTTGTGTGTCACCTCGTGAGAAAATGGAAGAGCCATGCAAAATGGGATAGGTGCCAGCCTCACAATGCAATGGCCTGACTTCATCAAGTTTTCTACCATCAACCCTGAGGCCTTTCTCAATAACCCTTTTCCGTACAATCTATTTCAATTAGTTGACACTAAAAAACTTCAGATAAACAGTTATTGAATCAAAATAGTCAAAAGATTATAAGACCCTGATGAAGTATACAAGGGAACTTGGATTTTCTGGAAGCAGCTACAATAAACCTTTAAAATGGAAACCTTTGATAATGAAAAATAAAATTATCCTGTAAAAAAAACTCATGAACAATTATAATTAATTGCCAAAGCTAACTGTAAATCAGAGGATTTTTTTACTTTTTATTGAGAAAAAATAAATATAAGAAAGATACTTCCTTCTCATGAACGAAAAATGATTTGTGATACTAAAATTTGGTCATGTATAAGATGCCAATTAAGTATAACCCTACTTTCATATTACTTAAAAACAAAATCTTCTTCATGGAAGGAAAAACAATATTCATAAAAAATTTGCTCACATCGGAGACTATTCTCACCAGATTAAAGTCCAACTAAAAAATTTTTTCCCAAAAATATAATTTAGGAGTCATAACCACCGTCTGTGTGAGAAAGTCAAAGTCAAATGTTTGTATCCTAATATTGACAGAGAAATCAGTCCAGAAGGACAAGTACGGAGAAGACGAAGGTTCTAGTGTGCAGAGACCTATTCGTAGTGTTGCTTTGAAGAAAAGAAAAGAAGGAAACAAGAAGAGAAGTCACATAAATACAAAGAACACAGAGATTTGTGGTTCACAGGAATCCTCCTGCGTCTGCGTCTACAGGCCAAGCCAAGGAAATGATTTATTAGTTTGTTAAAAGAGGGAAATTACAAGGGGTTCCCTTAATAGGAAGAGTTATTACAAATTTACAATATAGAAAGAAGAAGGTGAGGAAGAAGAGGCTAAGAAGGAGAATGTAGACTCTGTAATGGCATTAAGGCTTTGTAGGCTTTGGAGAAGGATCAGTGAATCAGCCCCCTTCATTAAAAAATAAAATGTAATCTATTTATAGACGGGAGGAACATCATTGTAACTAGCAGAATTGCTCATGAGGTAATAAGCAAGTCATTAGGATATCAGTCTGTTGACACTTTGACAATTCCTACATTCCCACGACCATCGTATAGAGAGTAAGTGGGTGACAAGAGTTGGTTATACTTTAAAATAGGAGTTCAAATTTAAAATGACGATAAAAGTTTATGTTCCTAAAAATATACTACTTCAAAAATATATTGAAATATGCATTAACAAAAGACACATGATTGTAGCACTAGACATATCTGTTCTCCTTGAAACTCTCAAATCTGGATAAAGTTGTTTCACTACCAAGGTGTAAAATTTGAAAAGTAAAAAACTAAGAAAAATTACCTGCTTCCTAACCATGTCAACAACCTTCGGCAGAACTTTTAGACTCTCCTCATCCAATTCTTGTTCAAGTTTAGCTCTTACATCTTTTGTAATCTTGTCCAGAGCTTCACCACGCTCAAACTAACAACCAGAAATAGATTTTGACAGCAGAAATAAATGATCTAAAGATTCTAAATATTGCATTAAGTAAGAACAACTTAATGTAAAATTACAACAGAAAAAAAGGGACAAGGTTTTCTGTAAGGATTATGTAGCTTAAACAACTTAGGCCAATATTAACGAACTAGAATATGAACTGTTTGATTCGTCAAAACAAAAAAAAGAATATGACTTGTATGAAAAGACTTTCCAGTTCAGGAGTGAATACTAACAGGACATAGATTAAAACTTGCAAGAACAAAATCTTAAAAGAAACAAAATTAATGATGAATATCAATTTAAAAAAACAAAAAACACACCTTCCCATAGGTTGCATCAGTAAAAACAGCCTCAATTGGCTCCTCAGCCAAACTTTTGATCTTTGCAAGTGTCGTTTCCATGACCAATGATAGTTTGTAATCTTTCTTTTGCTTGCCAGCCTTTTGAGCCAATTTTCGTTGAGGTTCAATGTACTTGATGGCCTAATGATCACAATGATCTATACATAAGGCTTATCCATGACTTTGTTTACTGAAGGAAACACAATCAAGCATGCTAACCTCACAATGTGCAAGCTTTAATGCAGCTTCTAGATCCTTTTCCGAGATCTCACGAGCCTGCACGTCTATCATTAAAGTCTTATCCTCAGTGCAAGCATACACCAAATTGAGGTCACTTGCACTTAGCTGCATAGTTTAATGCACACAAAGCAGGATGCCTCAATTGATTTGCAATGAATCAGTTAAATGAATATTTTTTATAGAAGCAAGGAAACAAATCAGATTTTTGAAACAGCCTGGTCAGCAACATAAATTGCAAATGATGTGAATTGACTACAAAAATCACCTCATCCATGGTAGGATTGAAAATAAATTGGCCATCTATCCTCCCAACACGTACTACACCCACAGGCCCTCCCCAAGGGATGTCAGATAGCATAAGTGCAGCAGATGTTGCATTTGCAGCCATTACATCTGGATCATGCTTTCCATCAGAAGATAGAACGTTAACCATTACCTATCACATACAACGTAAGAGAGATAGTTAACCCTAAAAAAGTTGGAAAATCATAATGCAAGCAGATGCTTTTATGAGGGAAAAAAACCTGAATTTCATGGTAGAAGCCAGAAGGAAATAGCGGACGGATTGGTCGGTCTATTAGACGCCCACATAAAAGTTCTCGTTCCTTTGGAGCACCCTCCCTCCGCATGAATGTGGTAGGGATGACACCTTGAGCATATTGCTTTTCTTGATAGTCAACCTTCCATTGTTTTTTACAACATTACGAGAACATGACTTACATAAACAAGAAATAAATAGTCTATGATAATTATAAACTACCATAATATTTTCCTGATAAAGGCTATCAGAATTACACAAGTACAAATATCTTCTAGCAAGAAATCACATAGATAGCAGTAAAAAAAAGAAACTATTGCAATTGTGCTAGGGTTACTGTTTCGAGTAAATTAAATGGCAATGTATTTTCTTCAATTTAGCTTCATGATTTAATAGGAGGGGAGCAGTTCACACTCAAAAAACGAAAAGAATGGAAAAAAAATAACCTTGAAAACACCACTTGTTGGTGCAAGTCAAGAATATCTAGCAATTAATAGACTCTCAATATTATTGGCATGAATATGGAGAGTACTACTATTTGCTTTTGTTGGAAGTAGTAAACTAAATTGTGATGCATGCACCAGAGAGATTCATCCAAGAGCATTTAATTCCATGAGGAGATGAAGTGCTTAGTAAAATAAAAGGATTGAAATTCCAATTGATGGAATTTAATGTATTAAATGTCTTAGTACTGAATGAGTTTCAAGTGAAGAGTCATCTATGAGTTTATAAATAGGAGTCATTAGAATTCAATCAAGGACGGTGGAAAAGAATATTAAAAGAGAAAGAAAGATCCGTGCGGGCAAAAAATTGAGAGAGTGAAGAAGAATAATTATTGAGAGAGTGGAGAAGAAGAAGAAGAAGAAGAAGAAGAAGAAGAAGTATTTTATATCAAGATATCCAAGTAGTAAAAATTTTATTTCCTCTTATATTTCTCTCCATCCTTGTGGGGCGTGTGCAGTTATCCACCATCAAGAAATGGGAATAAGATTGAAGGAATTATCCACCAGAAGAAGTTCAATAAGTTGGAGAAACCTCGTGCATGGTGTTTAACACTGTAGGAGCAAACACCATGAATGACGTTTGGGAAAGTCATAAAGAAATGCTATGACAATCTCAGGTAATGATATTTGGACACCTAGCTCTTTGAGGACAAACTTATACTAAAGATTAAGTATAAACCCAAATCTAACGTCACACCCATCTAATTGGAGTTAGATATTTCAACAAAATAGCATCAAAGCCTTTAAGAACTCATAAAGATGACAAGCAATATGCTTCCTATATCTCGCCTTGCAAATGATTATGATAGCTAAAGTATACAAATGAAGACGTAGTTTGAAAGTCAAAATATTTGGGAGACTGTAGACAAAAGCTACGAAGAACCACCAAGTGTTCTTACTACAAATCAAAGGAAGTTTAAGAATGTAAGAAAGCAATCTTCTTCATATAACAAGCTGAACTGTAGAATGTAATAAAGGCCACTTCATCAAAAGGAACCTAGGAGAATCTAAAAAAACATTATAAGAGAGACAATAAAGTAAAAAAGGTATAACTCCAAACCTTAAGAAGGAATTTAAAACATTAAAGATGAAGAAACCCAAAACAGCAGCAGACTATTTTACAAAAGCTCTAGCCACTATAAATCAGTTGAAAAGTGGAGATACACTAAGTGATAAAAGAGTGGTAGAGAAGATTATATGATCCCTTTATTGTAAATACAATTATGTCATCACAGCTATAGAAGAATCTAAACACCATGAAAATTGAAGAATTCATGGGATCGCTCGAACAAAATGAACATCGAATTCATATAAAAACAAGGAGCCAGTTAAACAAGCCCTATGAAGTAATTTATCTCTACAGAAGATGAAAAAAGAAACCAAAGGGTAAGGCTGTGGCCCGAGGGGTCGGGGTCGGGGTCGGGGTCGGTGTCGATGTCGTGGAAATCCCCGAGAACGAGGTACTCTTAGTTGAGGTACTTTTGGTCAAGGCCTAGGACATGGAGACTTCACTAACAATAAAGGTATGACAAAGAGGAAAGGGACAAAGAGGAAGAGAAAAAGGTATGACAAAGTAATACACATTGTTATACCTATAACAAAAACGAATATTATTCTTTCGAATGCTGGTCGAACCAATCCAACCAAGTACATGAGAAAGTGCATTATGTCAAGAAGGAAGAAGATGGAGAAGGATTACTACAGCTTGCAAAGAAAGAAGACAAATCCACAAATCGTAATCTGTAGTATTTAGACTCTAGAGCCAACAACTACATGGGAAAACACATAGAGATATACTTAGAGCTTGATGAATCTGTGGACAGGAATGTCTCAAGGTGCAAGTGAAAGTATTTGGAGACAATCAGGTTGCTTTTGTCAATAATTGCATAGAAGAAGTGGCAAGAATATCAATTAGATGTAAAGTTGGCATTCCTCAATGGATACCTAGAATAAGAAGTCTATGTGGAACAATTGCATGGATATGAGAGAAAAAGACAAGAAAAGCAAATTTTGAAGTCGAAGAAAGCTTTATATAGAATAAAACAAGTGCCTTGAGCATGGAATTCAAGCTTGGATAGATACATACTTTAAGGACAATGGCTTTGATCAATGTTCTTATGAAGTGGCTCTCTATGTGAAGAAGAAGAAGAAAGGAGACATTATATTTGTTTCTTTGTATGTAAATGACTTGATATATGCAAGAAGCTCTTCAAAAATGATAAAAGATTTCAAGATGGCAATGGCAAAGGCATCTGAGATGCTAATAGTGGTTTGAAATCATACTATCTCGGGCTGGAGATAAAACAAGCAAATGAGAGATTTTCATAACTAGGGAGGGTTACGCAAATGAGATACTTAAGAGATTCAAGATGGAATATTGCAACCATTACACCAATAGATACCTGAACAAGACTTTTGAATCAAGAAGAAAAATGGATTGTAAATTCCCCACAATACAAAAGCCTTGTGCAAAGTCTACAATATCTCAGCTGCATAAGACCAAACATACTCTACGGAGTCAATCTTGCAAATCACTTTATGGAAGATCGCCACGAAACTCAATGGAAAGCCACAAAGAGGATCCTACGCTATGTCAAAGATACCTAAACTCGTGGGTTGCATTACACTATCATTAACAGCTTTCAGCTTGCTGGTTACTCCAATAATGATTAGGGAGGCGAGTATGATGACATGAAAAGCATTTTCGAATTTTCATTCTACAACAGAGATATTGCTATCTCATAGTTATTGAAAAAACAATCTATTGTAACCCTATCAACTTATGAAGCTGAGTATTTATTTGCATCTATCTGTGTAAGTCATGCCATATAGCTAAGGAATATATTGAAGTAAATCAAATTTCCCTAAGTTGAAGCGACGGAGACTCGCATTGATAACAAATTGTCTATAATGCTGGGAAAGAACCTGGTGTATCATTAAAGAAGCAAGCACATAGATGTACGATTCTACTTAATCCGAGAGCATGTGAAGCAAAAAGAAATAGAGCTAGTTTATGTGAAGACCCAAGAATAAGTCATTGATATCTTCACTAAACCACTTGGAGCTGAGCTGTTTAGAAGACTCAAAAGTCAACTTGGAATGAAGACAAAGGAACAATTAAGTTTAAAATGAGATGTTGAAAGTAGTAGACATAAGAGCAATGTATACACGAAAGAAATTCATCCAAGAGCATTTAATTCAAGGAGGAGATGAAGAGCTTAGTAAGATGAAAGAATTGGAACTCCAAATGATGAAATTTAAAGTATAAAATGTCTTAGTGTTAAATGACAGTCAATAGTCATTTATAAGTCTACAAATAGGAGTTTTTGTATGCAGTCAATTACGGTGGACAAGAATATTAGAAGAGAAAGAAAGAGGCAAATGTGGGCAAATTTGAGAGAGTGGAGAGAAAGAAGTATTTTGTATAAAGTTATCCAAGTGGTAAAAAGTTTTATTTCCTTTCTGAGTGTGCACAGTTATCCACCATCAAAAATCAAGGAGAAGATCTTTTGAATTATCCACTGGAAGAAACTCACGAAGTTGGAGAAACCTCGTGCATAGTGTTACGGAGACAGTGCAAGAAGAAACATCGTGGATGTTTGCAGACCAAACTAGTAGAGCACAAACTTATACCAAGGGTCGAGTATAACCCCGAAGAGAACGTCACTCCCATCTAACTGGAGTTAGATATTCCAACAACTTTAATGCATTAGGGAACAGCATTTCCTACCGACACGCATTATTGGCAAATGGCGAACAAAAATCAAAATTTGTTTCGGCTAGCTCCAGCTACAGTGGAGAAAGAAAGGAGCAGAGCCACAAGGGAGCAGAGGAGGTCGTACAGTTAGGGGAAGGAAATCGCGGGAGCCATCTGATTTGGCCGAGGTAACGGTGGATAGGACGTTGGTGTCGTCCATGTTTATGACGACGGACCCGTTGGCGAAGCGGGCGATCTTGCCGGTTTCAAGGGTGATTGTCCGGGACCCAATGCAAAACTCCTCCTTGAAGGTCTCGAGAACCTTCCTGCCTGGTGTAAGGGACTCGTCTCCAGAGGAACAGCCCGACTCCGGCTCGGGCAGCGGCGGGGAGATCATGCCGAGGCCACCGGAACAGATGCGCCGGAATCCAGGGGCATTCCATTTGAGAAAGCGGGGAAGAGCTGACGAAAGACGTCTGCTCGCCGCCACAATAGCGATCGCCGCCGCCATGGCGAGCAGTGAATGGGTTTGGCTTCCCTTTCTCCGGCGCCTCGAGCTGTAGGGTTTAAAGGGGGTTCTGCGAGGGAGAGGCCAACACTACTCTCCGCTGTTGGGCCGGAATTTAGAGTTTGTTCGCCGTGGGCCTCCACGTGGGCTTTGCTTCGAGTTTTTTTTTTAAAAAAAAATATATTTTTTATTTTTTAAATTTAATAAAAAAAATATTTTAATATTAAAAATATATTTTATTTTTTTTAAAATTTAATAAAAAAAATTATTTTAATAATAGAAAGTATATGAAACGTAAAATAATTTAAATTTTAATATTTATATTTATATTGAATGAAATATAAAATTAATTTTTATAGTTGAAACTTATATTAAACAAAAACTTTACCTCAAATCAAATGAAAGCAAAAATTCAAATCATTTTATTTTGAGTAACTACTGCAAGCTCAAAAAAAGAAAAAATTATTGGTGTTAAAATATTCGGCACCCAATCTCAGTGCATTGCGGAGCTCGCAAGCTCTTCCATGCATTCAAGAAAAAGCCGTCTTGCATAATTTTCGCACCATTTAATATATTTTTTATAGAATTAATAGCAACTACGTCTCTCTAATCTAAATATATATCAATTCAGGTCCCTCTAATTTTTAAATTAATCAAAAAATTCCTCAAAATTAATTTAATATGCAAATCATTTGAGTCTTCGATATTAATAAAGAAACTAAATAGAGGGCATTTTCTCTGACCAATAGACTGATTTATCTAATTTAAAAACTAAATAAATATTTTAGATAAAAAATAGAGTCCAAATTGTCTTATCAGTTAAAAACAAATATCCTCTATTAAGTATTTTAATTAATATCAAAGAACTATTTATACTTTACTTCAAACTAGAGGACTTTCACTATTAAAAAAAAAATATTTACATGATAAACACAGAAATTAGGCTAATTTACGGATTTTATCATAAATCTCAAAATATTACAGTTATCACATCTAAAGTAACTATTTTTTCATTTTTCACATTCTGCAGTAAATTTTATTAGAAGATTTAATCATAATTAAATCTCAACAAAATCTCAGCCATTGATTGCATCATTTAACCATCGACCTTCAGTTAAGGTATCGCGGAGCTGTATTGGTTCCGGCGGCAGCGTATTCACGAGAGGCGGCAGAGTATTCATGCAAGGCGGCAGCGTATTCTCGCAATGCGATAGCGTATTCACGCGAGCATCACTCTGCTATTTGCATCTTCTTCTTACTTGGGCGGCGACAGAACTCTGAAGCTACAGAAAAGTCCGATGCTCGCTCACGATGCCCGTGTAAGAAGAAGATGCAAATAGCAGAGTGATGCTCGCGTGAATACGCTATCGCCTCGCGAAAATATGCTGTCGCATCGCATGAATACGCTATCGCCGGAACCAATGTAGCTCAGCGATGCCCTAACATAAAGGTCGATGGTTAAATGATATGATCAATGAGTGAAATTTTGTTGAGATTTAACTATGGTTAAATCTTCTGATAGAATTTATTACAGGATGTGAAAAATGAAAAAATAGCTGTTTTAAATGTGATATTTGTAATATTTTGAGATTTATGGTGAAATCCGTAAATTAGCCTAATTTCTATATTCACCATGTAAATGTCTCTTAAAAAAATTAATAGAGAATCCATATGATTAATTTAGAAATTAGAGAAAGTTAATTACAAATAAATTTAAATTAGAGCAACCTAATTACTATTAAGTCTTTTTTATAGGGCCATTTTTCACTTTATATGATTATTTTTTTTTGATAATATAAATATTATTTTACTTCGTATGATCTAATTTGTTCGTACATTTTTACTAACAGTTAAATATTTTTAAATATAATATAAACATATATTATATAAAAATTTAATACGATTTTAAATTTTGAGCGAATCAACTTAGAGTTACATTAAATTGAGCAATCTAACAGCCCAACTAATTGGTTTATAGTCTTTCTTTTCATAATTCTCACTGTTATGCTTCGAATGAGCCAATAATATTTCATTAGCATTTATAATATTTTAATATTAAAATTTATTTTATTTAACCAATTAAAATAAAATCATTTTTATTTCATATTTTAAACACACTTTCAAAAAAAAATTAATTTTACTTAAAATTATTCACAAATTTTAAAAAATAATAAAAAATTATCTTTTATTTTAATTAAAAATTTATAATTTAAAACTTAAGATTCAAAAATGAGTTAAAAAGACCCATTAAAATATTTTTATGTTACAACAAATTAAATCTCAAATTTAAAAGAACATTATAAATTAACCTCAAAATTTAAAAAATTTCAATTATAATTATTAAAATTATATAAAAAAATACATTTTAAAAACCATCACACTCCACCTCCCCCCCTTACTATTTTCTCTATTTTAAAATTTTAAAAATATAAATATTAATATTTTCAAATTATATTTTAAAAAATTAAAAATAATTAACAATTATATCTTAAAACTACACTGAGCACTTCTACAAACTCAAAAACCTAAACCGATATTTTCAAAAAATTTAAATCAATTTATAATGCCTTTTGACTTCAGGAGCCTACATGCAATTTACCCTAAATCAATTTTATATTCACATAGCTTAAAAAAAAATTATTCAAAATAAAATAAATCAATTCAATATATATATGTATATATTATATAATTAGCTTAAAATATTATAAACATCAATATCAAATATCAGAAGCCAAGCTGATTAATTAATGGTATAGCATATAATAAAATATATATTTTTATTTTATGAAGGTGATCTTCATGTAATAAATTCAGGCATCATTCTTCATGTTGCAGACATACTATGCTAGCAGTGTTGGACTGCTGGGAGGTTAGAGGAGATCCAGGCAGGTCGGTCGGCGACGACGTCATCGATCATCGTCCAAAAACTGCATATCAGTCACCGGCAATTAGCGCGGGGTCGGAGTCCATGATAGCAAATGGCATGTTCTCCGATGGCTTCCAGTGCCGTTTTCTTTGGTTTATGAACCAATTGTTGATTTGCTTTGGGTCGAGCCCCGTCGATTCCGCAAGTGACGTCTTGTCGGCTTCCTGCAAGAAATATCATCGTGAGATTGACTTTGTCTAACATTAACCAATTTTTGCCAAATTTGATAGGCATGCAAATGGAAAACTATAAAGAAAGTGACCCAAAAGGTGACCAAGTTTAGCCTTGGTTAAATTAAACTTTTACTGTGACGCCCGTGACCGAAGAGGGCGGGGAATGATCGCCGGGTGATGTCCTAAGAGAAAGGAATCACTGAGGCAAAGTGCGGCTCCTAACAGGCTTCTAGGCCGAATAATAAACGTGATCTCAAACGGTAGAGCCACTTTTTGGAGCAAAACCGTGAAGTTAATGATAAAAAACTCCATAGTTGAGCGTACTTGAGCTGAAGTAGTACTAGGATAGGTGACCTCCTAGGAAGTGCTCAAGTTATGCAGTTTTCCTAAAGCCAAAGCGGACAATACCTCTACAATGAGATCACGAGATATTACACTTACATTAGCGCACATGATCATAATCATAACAAAGTTTAACCTAATGTTAATGTAGTCTAAAATAGACACATGACATTATAAGAAATGCTACAATATCCCATAAGCCCTGCACTCTCTAATTCACTCATGCAAATTACCACGCCCAACCGGTCAAATGCTTTGTAATTCTTTAATCGACATACGAGTTTCCAAGATACCGACTATTGGGGTAATTATCCCTCAAAAAATCGAGATCCCTCACGCCACTTCATTCCCCTTGATGATAAACACCCGAGGTATCTACGTTGAAACTTACCTACCCAAAGTACCCGAGGTAGCTATGGATCGACCAAAGCAGATGCACTCGATCAACGCTATCGGACTAGACATATCTTGACATACATGCAACACGAGTATTAATCCAACATGTCTACTCCATTCTTAGGCACCACCACGCATGATCTACTTTGATCGGAGCACCCTGACATATTGATCCAATCAGATATGTATCAATAAATAAAAGTTGTGTCAATAAATAAATAAATGTGACAACTTTTCAATATCTTATCTTTATTGTCCACAAAATATAAAGATATAAAATCACAAGTAAATAAATGCATGTTGACATAATTTGAAAAGTGAATTCAAAATTTTGATAAATAAAATCTTAAAGAATCCTTCGTAAAATAGTGGTGACGATTGTGAGAGGATGGGGTGGTGATAAGTGATTGTCAGATTACGTTTGGCCTAAGAGAAGGAAATCAGTAGTGTAAGAAGCAATTTCTAGGTTAATGAGAGAGGAATAAAAATAAATCCTCCCACGTCAAAAAATTAATGAGAGTTTCTGTGTTATATAAGTGAGATTATGACTTTACGATGTCAAAGTGCTTTTTAGGAGACAAACTTGTGTGCTCCATTGAGCCAAAATAGACGATAACTTGACGTTTAATATAAAAACATGAAGCCAAATAACAAATGACTAACAATTAAGTCTAAAACATTAACAACAAAAGAAAAGGAAGATGAAATATGAATGATTTGACATAATCTTACAGTGGGATAGGGCCACTTGTAGTGTGTCGTCCACCAATCGAGCAGTATTTGCCGCGCTTCCTTTGGGAGCTTTCCTTTCTTCTTCTTCTTCGAGAATTCCTTCTTCAAACTGCTCAAATATCCACTATATTTGCGAAGAAGCTTGTCCTTTAGATCTCTGTCTTCGCCTTTATATTCTTCTCCTTCCCCACCACTAAGTTCCTCTTCAGATGATCCCACAGCATCATCTGTCTCCAAGATATAAACACATTAACAAATCAAAAGAAATTACATGGTTTACATACATGGCCGATTTTGCACAATGAGTTAACCTAGCAATGTTAAATCTCTGATAACCAACGGATCTGCAAATTATAAAAAAAAAATTTAAGATTCGAAAATAAATTTACATTATTACACGTCCTCTCTCTTATTTAACTTTACAATATAGAATCAATGAAAAAAAAATACTATTACGTTAACATTATGTTAGAAATAGCAAGGGAATACTACTGCTCACGAGAAAAGTGAATAACAGATCTAAAATACATAAGCGAGTAAATGGTGACCAACACACGACCTGTGTAATCTTACATGCTAAAACTAACATTTTATGCACATAAAATATCCTTAAAAATAAGCAACTCTCCATAATCGTATGAGATTCTATTCAACAAGCAAGCCTTTTTTCAATGAACAAATGAATGAGCAACTCTTTTTTCTCGTACGGCTAAAAGCTAAAAAGGCTTTAGTTATTTTTAACATTTTTATCTCAATAAAAAAAAACACATAAAAAACTATTTTATATCTATTTTTATATAAATCGTAATATTAAAAAAATCACTTTATGTTAAATCCTACGCAATTCTCAATATATTTCATATTTATTTCACATCCTATATAATTTTTAATATAATTAACTTTATTTCAAATAACACACAAGTATTAATAAGCTAAAAAAAACCACCTCCTAAAATGCCATTTGAGTCAGATGGACCTCCACTAAATTGATATCACTCCTCGAAAATTACTTCTTTGAGAACTTTCTCAACAAAAAAATTTATCACATCCCGTTTTAAAAAGTGAAGTTTCAATTTATGAGGGCTTCAATTTCAACGAATATCCAAATCCTAGCTCTGAAAACTTTATTTGAGGTTTTCAAAGCTCGTCTTAAACCTGGAAATTGAACGTTTCTTTGAGGAGTCGACAAGCCATGAGTTCAAGATTTCAGTACTCGTCAAAACTTCGATGACGCTTTCTACAATGACAACTTTGAGAAGCGTGACTTCTTGACTACCTCATAATCCTCATAAAGAAAAATTCCCAACAATACTAGTGCAACATTTTTTTTTAAAAAGTCCTTATAAAGGAACGGTGTAGAGAAGTTTTCGTCCACGCGTGAAGCTGGCACCCCCTACTGGCGGAAGAAGTTATTTTATGTGTCCGACCTCAAAAATGAACCGTTCGAGGTCGGTACGGGTTCCCAATGCTTTTCCACGCCCAACGAGATGCGCTATCCTCGGGATGCTTTACTCTGGAACAAGGGTTCCGAGACGGAGCTTAACCTGAGTCTCGGTTAAGAACGATGATGATCTACGTTTCACACGACGCACGATTCCATAGATAGTTTCATTCGACCTCGTGATGGAGGACATAGCTTACGAGCATCAATTTTGCCGCACGTGCGCCGTTGGCGCTCAAAGCACGGGAGAACCCTGCGTTCGCACGTGCGAGTAAGGAGGCTAGAGTGGGCCCCATTCAACGTGGAAGCCACGTGGGAAACAAATTTGAGAGAATACGTTGCGTCTCTTCCTTGCAGCTCCTGCCCTTCATAAAGGTGACCCATGCATGGCACCCTACCATATTCAAGGTTCTATAGACAATTTTACACTGGGGTCCCAAATTTTGACTTGGCTTTTTTTCAGCCCTTCACGCAATTGCTACATTTTAAATAACTCCACTCAACTAGTTTTCTAAAGATCAAACATATTTAAAGAAGAGTAAATATTTAATATTATTCTATTTCACATTAAACACAAATTTTAATATTATAATATTATTTTATTTTACATTTCATATATAAATTTTATCATAACTTATTTTATTACAAATTATGAACACATCGCACAAAATGCCAATATATATATATATATATATATATATATATTTATATATTAATCAAAATGGAACCCTAAGACATCATTTGATTTAGCCTAAGAAATACAACTACTACTTTTCTATAATGAAAAATAAAATTTACCTCAATAAATTTTATTTCAAATTCTGCAAAAATCTTAATATTAAAATTTAATAAAAAAAATATAAATGACCAAACAGAATAACATGATTCTTTATAAATGATCAAAATATAAATATGAATATAATTCAAAGGGATTAAATATACATATTTAGAAGTGAAGATAAATCAAATAATAGACACTCTCTGGGTGAAGTCTGAAGATATATTTTTAAGTTCGAGAAAATAATATAATAATAATATTTTTTAAAAAATTTATGTTAATATGAAAATTTATATAAATGTAAAATAAAAAAAATTATTAAAATTTATGATAAGTATAAAATAAAATTCATTTTAATGTTCAAATTTTTATAAAATAAAAATATTTAAAATTAAATTTTTATATTAAATTTTATTTAAGATATAAAATAAACATAAAAATGTAATAGAAAAATTTTGAATCCTCACCAAATAAGGGCTAATATCCAAATTGCTCCTCTTTAATTTCTCTACATTTTCTTCTTTTATGGCTCTCAATATCTCATCCATCCCCTCTCTCTCTCCCCTTCAAGAATATTGATTTACGACAGTGAACTGTTTATTAAGGTGAGTGATGTGTGCGAGAGGAAAGAACGGAGAAAGTAAACTATACGGGAAGAACTATTCCGACACTAATCACTGAGAACCACGTGTGCTCGAGCCCGCCTGTGTATTGCACACAGCAATTGGCATCGTGCTCCATTTGAACCAAAAAAAAATTTAATAAAGGAAGAGATAGTAGAGACGAATTTATACGACAAAGATTTGAAGGCAAAAAGGATAAAAAGAAACAAGAAATTTGAAGGATAATACAGGATTAGGCAGCGAATCCAAACACAACGAAGAATTTGGAACGCCATTGAAAACAATTTCAAAAAGGGGGCTATATGAAAGAGAGGTTAATGCTAAGGAACCCAGGAGCAATTTTAACCTAATGAAATAAAATACAAGGGAATTGCTACCTCAAATGCTCAGCAAAGTGGAGACAGCATGATCTCTCTCTCTCTCTCTCTCTCTCTCTCTCTTTCTTTCTTTCTTTCTTTCTCTCTCTCTTCCTCAATTATCTTTATCACAAATTAAAGTAACTTCAAAGAATGAAAGCATGATATGGTTTACATAAGGAGTACAAATGCTGTTATATCGTGATCTAAGCTTCAAATTCAGGCCATACACAACGTGGCAAGAATTGATAAAGATAAAACTAAGCACCACAAAGACTCAAACTCAAACTGTGGTCATCGAAGCATTGAGCTCGAAATACCACGACAATAATCGTACTGCTTATAAATACACTGCACGGATCTCTGAAAGCCTAAGAAATATTCTCGGGCCATATGCACAGTGCAATCTTTCTGTCTCAAGAATTAATGCACTGCTTCGAGAGTCTGTGGAAGCTGAGTGTCGTTCTTACCGTAGAATTGATGGGATTAAGGCAATAATGACCTCCAATGCTATAAATTCTTACAAGAAGGCTATGAAGGGGTTAGCCGCCACTTGGGTTCTTTGATGTGGATTATTCGAGACAGCGAACCCCCCATTTATACTCTTTTCACAAAGTGAAGCACTTTCAAAGCTACTACCATCTAGCGCCGTGGTTTTTTGTTCTCATGTTTTCCACGTAAAAAATTTAGTGCCCTTCTCATTTTTATCATCCGTTTGACTGAGACCTTCGCATATCAATAAACGCAAAATAAAGATCGAGTATAGATGCTTATTCAATTAGGCCTAACAAGCATCTTGATTTTAAAACGTGATTATGGAACTAGAGGCAAGTTAACATTAACATGGATGCCTAGCATCTCTAGCTCTCATGCTTTACTGACATGTTAACATAGATACCCAATGGTTTTATTAACATTTACCGAATAGGTCACACGAAGTGACTCTTATACTATATGTAGCAGTCCAGCTCGGTGTATATATTATCCACTTTGGTCCAACAAAAACTCATATGTAGAGCTTAAGGCATGTTATCATACACAATATGCCTTCTATGGTTTGTTGATGTGAGATTTACAAGGGCCGGGCATCACATACACCACCTCTTTTTCAAGACTGACTAACGTTTTCATGCGAATTGAGTCTGATGCTATACATAATAGCCCAACCAACTATAAATATTGCTCGCTCTAACAAAACGTACCTTACGATTTTAAAAACATCTACAAAGCGTATATACACCTGGTCTCTTTTCTGCGATTTGTTCATGCAAGATTTGACAGAGGGTTATCACAAAACACGTATAGAACACGAGAAATGAGAGAGATGTGAACATCAACAGACAATAAAAAAAATTCAAATAACTAAGAGATTAGAGAAGAGACTACAGACCACATTATTATCTACCAAATTGAACAATAAAAAGAGAGAAATTCATGAACTAACATGTCAGAATGTTAGCAAACACTACATAGAGACTGTTAATCAGTGAAGCAATAAGCAAAACAAGGAACAGAATCAAATGCAGGAATCAGAAAAGAGACAAGTAGCTTCAATACTTAAACTGCAGATTTCACTGTAATTAAAGAAAACACTGGCAAATAACTTCATAAGCAAATAAAAATTAGCATGAAGGGGGAAAAAATGACATTAAGGAGCAGTAAATTTAAATTGAAGAAAAAACCAAGAACAAACAGGCATTTTCAACGCAAGAGCATCAAATTATGGAAAATAAGAGAAAAAAAAAATTAGGGTTTTGTTCATATCACTTATGAGCATCAAATTTCATAGTTTTATACTAATTATTCAAGGGCCAGATTATTAATCATTTATGTTCAATAATTCAACTTATTTGAGATTTTTCCCTTCAACCAAGTCGCACTTGATCGATCTACGCCATTTTTCTTCCTATTTCGAGATCACTTCGATCAATAATCGTGCACGAACAAACACAATATAAAATCAAACTGATCATATACTAAAAGAGAATAAAAAAAATTTAAAGATCAAAATTCAACAGCGATCCACGAATTCGTAGAAACGATAGTCAATGCTTCAAGAAAACAATAAATACACCAAAAAATAGAGATCAAGATTGCATAGAATGTTAACATCTAACTTATCTGGGGCTCAATCCAAGCAATGCTAAATTTAATTTAGATTTTTGATTCAACAAATGTTTTTCCTATCGCTCGTCCTTAAACTAAGCCGTAAACCTTAATCCTAAACCAAGGTTGAACTATGGTATCGTGATTGAAATTAAGATCGATGAACCTATTGTTTAGAGCTTCACCTCAGAGATCATGAACCAACAAAAATGTAGATGCTAAATGTGAAAATTCATGCCAAACTACGTATAAACAATCTCTTTAGTTTGGCAAAAGATAAAATATAAAATTATTCAAATTTAATATTTTATTTCACATCTAATATAAAAGTTTTTTTTTTAAAAGATTAGTTCGCAATCTACATAAAAATTTAACTTTATTTTTCATCATATACATATATTAGACTGAAAACTAAATTTATTCCACGCCATATACAAATCCAAGCATAAAAACTTCATGTCTTGAGGTTTCTTAGATAAGTTTAAAAAGCTACTCACGAACAATGACAAATTGAAAAACCGAGAAATAATTTAGAGAATAAAAAAAGAGGAAATAGAAAACTAACCAATGCAACCAGGCGACTAAATAATAAAAAATGAGATTTGCTAAAAGACAGATAAGTTTGTTAAACATTCAAGTATGAGAAAATATTCAATACAGAAAGAAAAAACTAACAAAAGGACATTCATTATTTCATTATATATCATACTAAGGCACGTCGATTTACCATAGTTGAATCCAGAGTCGTAACAAAAGGACATGCTATTGAAGACCTTGAAAATGAGAAGCTATGCAAACGTTTTACTAAATTTTATTACAAAAAGTGGTTTAAAGATCTCAATCTGTTTCAAAGTAATTAATATGAAACTCTAGATAGATTAAGTTAGGGTATGACATTATGTAAAGAGCAATGCTACATAGCCTCAAAAAATGATTACAAAAGTTTTAGGATCTTTGGGGTATTTAATTATGTAAAACAAAAAGGAAAACTTTCTTCTTTCTTACCCAACAAAATAAGCAATAGAAATAGTTGTAGGAGTGCCTCCACTAGTCAAATTAAAGGACTAATTTTCGTCAAAAAAAATAAAAAATAAAGGACTGACTCTTGTAGTGAAATCGTCTGCACAAAACAATGAATGTTATGCCAGTACTTATATATTATCTATTATCGAGCTCAAAATATGATTTTTTCACTTTTAAAAAAAATTTAGTTTCATTTCGCATTCCAAAAGAGCCTCTTCTCAAGCAACTTCTTCTGTAGTGAAATCGTCTATTAAATTAAAGATTTTTACGCCAATGTAACATATTCTCTCCAATGACCAAAAAGATTTTAGGACCATCATTCGATAAGCGTATTATTCAATAAAAAATGCAATCATCTAACAAATAAAATTCTCTGTAAGTCCCTGTTTGGCAATGGGCTAAAAATCATGACTAAAATTACCCATGGCCAAAATCTTAAATTTATTTTTAAAAAAACTTAAAAAATTATTTAATATCTCATCTCACACAAATTTCAACATTAAACAATCACTTTATTTCACATCCAACACAATTCTCAATAAATCAATCAACTTTATTTCACATCATACACAATTTTTAATATAACTAACTTACTTTATTTCACATCATACACATTTTTCAAAAATCACTAAAAATTCCAACCAAATCATTTTTTTTCTTATTACCAAACAGAGTTACAAAAAATAAGTTGCACTTCAGTATTTATAATATTATAAGTAACTCTGACACCATGACTAGTAGTCTACTATCATAAGGACCTGTTATAACTGCATACTATTTT
The DNA here is from genome assembly GCA_019297695.1 of Apostasia ramifera. Taxonomy (NCBI): domain Eukaryota; kingdom Viridiplantae; phylum Streptophyta; class Magnoliopsida; order Asparagales; family Orchidaceae; genus Apostasia; species Apostasia ramifera. Next base: position 156,010 of record JAEMOT010001512.1, on the reverse strand, counting down.
GAATAATAGCTAAGCCGATATGACAGGGAGTCAAAAAGGAAACTACTAGTCCCCTACAAAAACATAATTTCTTGAATTCGAAAGGAGCATTGTCTGATGCCCAATCACCAATTGCATCATGCGCTGGGGCCATCCCTGAATTACACAAGTGGCTCCCGGTGATTGAATAATGAACGGTGCTCCATCCAAATCCAAGAATTTCTCCAACATGAGAGCTACTTCCTAAGCATCCATGCTTCCCCTTTAAATTGCTCAGAACTTAAAACCCTAATTAATTATATGCTATATAGAGAAGAGAAATACTAATTTGTAGACTAAGGTTCTGAACGAATAATGTTCTTCTCTTTCTATCTCTATTTTCACCCCTCTATTGATATTATCAACACATTAGTACTAGGTTTGTTATCAAATTGATTTCAAGTGAGCTGAACGCAACTTAAAATCAACAATTTTGAGCTTGGCTCGGCTCAAAGTCGATCCGAAATCGAAATGGAACGTAATTCAAGCCAGCTCGACTCGATTCTAAGCTGGATCGAATCATGATTAGAATCAACTCATAATTCTAAAAAAAGTAACAATATTATGTATCCAAAGGAATTTGATCCCTAAACTTTGGAGACAATAAGTTTTGAATCTCTTTCACTCTACTACTAAATTAAATTGTATGTAATTATATTTCATATATATATATATATTATATATCAGAATTACTTATATTATATATATAATTTTTTGCAAAATCAAATCATATTTTGAGCTAACCAGAGTCAACTCGAAATTAGCTCGAAATTTTTGCTTGTGGTTCGATTCAAAAATATCGAACTGATTTCGGGTCCTTTAAAAGTTTTTTTTTTTTTTTTTTTTTTAAGTACAGACCAAGAGGCAATAACAGGACAACGGCAAGCACCGCCATCAGAGAGGAGAGAGGAATTAAACAGTATACCGGGTTCGCAGTTCGCCGGAATCGGAGCTCGAGAGGGAGGCCTGCAGAGCTCGGAGAGCTGCACCTCGACGGCGTTGAGGAAGGTGGTGGCTTCGTCGAACGGCCGGGCGAGGTCCGACCGATACTTCCGCAGCACGCCGCAGTACGTCTCCTGCACCCAAAGCTCGCCGGCTTAAACCCTCATGATCAGACGAATAATACCACATTGGGTTTCGCATGTTCGTTCAGGGAGTACTTCACCATAAATTCATCGAGCTCGGGGTCGGCCCCGGAGCCAAGGCCCTCGTCGGCGGCTGCGCCGTTCTCCCGCCGGATATCTTCCAGCACCGTTGCTATTTCCGGCGGCGCTCCCACCTAAATCCCACGTGATTAATTATATGAATCCCTACACTCGGGAGAGAAGACCATAGCGATTCTTGTACCTTCTGGCAGTCGATGTAGGCTTCGAGGAGCCGGGGATAGCGCGGATGGGAGGCGATACGGGCCTTCATGTCTCCGACGAGCCCCTCCACGCCGTCTCCGGCGAGAGCGCCGTAGCCGGCAGAGGCGATGAGTCCCGGTAGGTCCTCCGCAGCGAATCCGGCGTTGGGATGCAGGCCGTACAGCTCCTCCATCGCCGGCCACCGGCAGCCGCTCCGAATTCTGATGGCGATCCAGAGTGCGATTGCATCGCCAAGAACAGAATCATTGGTCTTTTTTTTATTGCTCCCATTTTCATAATTAATTAATAAATTTAATGATGCAAAAATTAATTAATATTTATGATTAAAAGACCTAAAAAGGAAAACAATTATTCTAAGGTTTGAGCTGCTTGATGGAGAGCTGACGTGTCACTGTTACCTAATAACAGTTGACACCTGAACTTAACCCAAACCCGACCCGATCAACGTGGCCTGATTTGGAGGGAAGGCAGTAGTAGCGAGTAAGAGTTTGCGCCACGTGGGACCGTGAATTTGCTCGTATAAAATAAATGATTATCGAGTTGAAGCAAGAATTGATACTCTAATATCTATGTATAGCTAGAATGAATCGAACTTCTTATATTACTGTCAAGTAATATTATTGACCATCGAAAAATTATAAAAGAGAATATTAAGAAGCAAAATAGTGCGCTCGACAGAATATTCATTATGAATAACTTGATCTTGCAAAACAGATTTAGAATGATGATTCAAATGGATCAACAGATGAAGAACTTTCAGTTGTCGCATAACTTTTTCATTGAGAATTTTCTTCAAATATTTTTATAGGAAGTTGTTTTCAATAATCTATCGAGAAAAATCCTACTATAGATAAATTGGAGATGGTGATGCCGAAAATTACCCACTCAACATTTAAAGAAAATTTGTTATCCATTAATATTATCAACAGGCTCATTTCGAATTTTAAAAAGCATTATACCGATCGCAATAATTAATGTATTAATTATTACATTTGGTTCAAGTAGAGCTGAAAAAAAATAAATTCTACTAAAAAAAATATTTTTATTAGTATTTCATATTATATGTAAATTTAAATATAAAATTAATTTAATTTTACATATAATAAAATCATTCATAATAAAATAAAATTATGTTTTATCATAATATTAAATAATTTTTTTTTAAAACATTGCAACTAAATGAAGAGGTAGAGTATGAATTATTATAAATATTATTATTTGTTTTGTTTGCTTGGAAAAAAACTTAAGCTCTTCTATTTTATTAATATTTCATATTACACTATTTATAAATTTTAATTTTAATAATAAAATAAATTTATTAAATATTAAAATATTAAAATATACATTTTTTACCTTTAAAAATATATATATATTCCTAAAACATAATTTAATCAAACACGGTCTTAGTTTAAGTATAATTTAAAAATATTTCAATTTTTTTTAAAAAAAAATATTTTTAATATTATAATATAAAATAAAATTAATTTACGATAAAATTGAAATATAAAATAAGATAAATTATTTTTATTCGATTAAGTTTGAAATAAAATTTTTCATTATAAAAAAATTAAAATAATTAGTTTCTTGTGCTAGACGGTGACTGATGGATTGATTTGATTGACGCGCGGCAGCAAAAAGATGAAGAGGCGGGCCCAGCGAACCCAACGAGAGGCGTGGCGTGTCGTTGCCCTGCTTTACCTTTCTGTCCTCGTTAGTTTCAGTAAATGCCACACTAAGATCGCAATGTAGGATCACCGACGCAAGGGTAGTGTAGACATTGCACCATCTCAATCGGACGGCTGCGATGGACTCGGAGGAACATCGTACGGGTGACACGTTGGGAGGAAATTGTTAACAAGTGTTTATATTTTTTAATTTATTTCTTTTTCTTCGATAGAAATTTTATTTCTTAATATACAAATTATGAATTGCAATAAAGAAAAAAAAAATTTGCAGGTACATGATTTAAATATTTAAAATATAACTTTTAATTTAAGCGTAATAGCAATTTAAGTTCTTTCAATTTTTAGATTAATCAAATTAACTTTTTTTCTTTGAAATGATACGAAAATAAGTTATTTAATATTAATAAAGTGATTTAATAAAAAATATTATTTTCAATTAATAAATTATTTTAATTAAAATAATAATAATAATAAATAAAATTTTTTAATCATTTTACACAAATTTTAATATAAAAAAATATTA
>JAEMOT010001512.1:131201-145731 GCA_019297695.1 Apostasia ramifera | reverse complement strand
TTTTTTTTTTTTTTTTTTTTTTTTTTAAAATTTTTGTACTTTTTTTATTTTTTATTTTTAATGTTACCTTTCCTTTCTTATAATCATTCTCTTTTCCCTTGTCTACAAGAAATGATTGAGCAAATATTTAATCGACCAAGCGAAATTTAAGACAAAAAAACACCGAAGCATATTTGAAAAACTCGGTGGTTGAACAAGAAAATTCGCTTGGTTGACCAAGCATTGCACTAGCGCTGGACAATCATGCATAATTTCGGCCTACCAAGAAGAGTTTCATCAACCAGGCAAAAACCTTAGTTGGTCGACTCATAAACTTCGCTTGGCCAATGAGGCAAAAATGAAACAGTTATTGATCAACCAAGGAAATTCGCTTGGTTGACCAAGCAGTGCCACTTGGTCAACAAAGCACAATTCTCATGCCTCGTTTGGTTCGAGAATTAGATTTTAGACAAGAGAAAAAAAATTTCATCTTATAGATTTAACGGGCAATAAATTTAATTTAATATTCGAAAACATGCAAAATATAAAATAAAATTAATTCTAATATTCATATTTATATTAAATACCAAAAATATTTACAGTTAAAATATGTGTTGGGTAAACAAAAATGCTCGAACCAAACAAATCCTTGGTGGGCCAAGCATTCTACTTGGTTGATCGACCCAGGAATTCTTTTAATTGACTGATAAAAGAGTTTTGAAGTTTAAAATTTCAAATTTAAGATTTAAGGTATAAGCGTTTTGTTTAGTAGATCAATCGAAACTCACTAGGTTGACCAAGCATAGTCGACCAAGCAAGTTGCACTCTCTTGGTTGACTGCAACTTCTACACACTTTGATTGTTGTCCTTGTGTCAACAATATTTGAGTGTTAAAATAATTATGAAGTATTAAGAAAAAATTAATAAAAGTCAATTAATAACTATAAAAGTCAATTATATAACTATTAAAAAATAGTATTGCATAAAATTATTTTATTAATTTGACAAACTACAATTAAAAGTTACCACTAAAAACTAAATTACTTTAAAAAAAAATGCTGGGCTGTCGAAAAAATTCATCATGTTAATAAAAGTAAATATATAAATAAAATTATTATTATATGATAAATATAATAAAAAAATATATATATTTATTTACTATAATAATGACATTTATATTTTATAAATTTCAGTAATGTTTATTCATTGTAAAAATTTTACGTAATAATGCAAATTCTATATTTCAAATATCTAAATAAATATATTTTATAATATATTATTAATTAAATTAAAACACAATAATTTAAAATTTTACACATATCATTTTTAAATACATTATCCGATTAATTATTTTGAACATTTTTATTCTCCATTATAACAAAAATATTTTTATTTTTTAAACTTTCTCCTACAATATCTTACGCAATGTTTGTGCATTCAAATGTACGAAAAAGTACTTTTTTTATTAAAAATTTTTTTTATTGAATTTTAAGCAAAATTTCTTACTTAACAATCTCAATGTTTTCTTTTAACCATATATATTTTGACAATCAATGGTGTATTATACAAGAAACGAATTTTATGTGTCATGAGGTGAAAAACATTAAATATTTATTCATATAAAATAAACAAATTGCTTCATCAAGCAAGTACACTCTACTGAACTATTCCACAGGTGAAAAACATTAAATATTTCATCATATAAAATAAATCCTATTAAAGAAAAATCAATTCAAATTACAAGAAATGAGAGATTTTATTATCAAATCAAGTGACATCGAACCGATAAATAAGAACATCTGTTAGAGATTTGGTAATCTCTGAAATAAAAATGCAAGAATGAAAAACAAAATAGTGGTTTCTGTATGGAAATTTTTTATCAGAACAATTATTTATTGCAATTAGGATACTGAATCTTATAAAAAAAAAGAGTGTTAAAACTGGAAAGAAGATATTACAATATTAATTCCTTCTGGCTTATGATAGACATGAGCCTAAAAATGAACAAAAAAATATCTTAATAATATTTTAAATTTATTATAAATTTTAATAACTTTATTTCACATCCAACACAAATTTCAACCTTAAAAATCAACTTTATTTCACATCCTACACACCTCCTAATATTAAAATAAATTTCTTTCCCATCACCTCTATAAAATAAATTATTTTCTCTTTCCTTACTTAAATTCATCCTCCAACTAAATAAGCCTTAAATCTAGAATGCCTTCTCTGCAAAGCATATAAAGATATTCATGTTGATAAAAAAATAACTTGATGTTAGCACATATAAGTTAGCTTGATATTCAGGAACTTAAGAGCAGAACAAAAGATGGTCCTCAATTATCTTCCCAAAAGAGAAAGAGAGGAGGTAATATTACAGAGAAAATTATCTATTTTACAAACATATCTGAGCAGGATTAAACATACAATAGGATTACTCGATATCTATCTTACAAACATATCAACGAGAGAGAGAGAGAGAGAAAATGATGAGGGTACTCAATATCTATCTTACAAACATACACTAGAGAGTACATTGGGGGAGAGGGAGAAGAAACTGGCGGAGAGAGAAGGGAGAAAGAAAGAGCAAAATACATATTTTATAAAATTTTAATAAAAAAAATTTAAAATAAACATGATTGATATATATTAAATCTAAGAGCCAAATGTTAAACTTTTAAAATCCTGATCGTAAGTAAACTATAGCATACATTCAAAGACTTGAATGTAATGTATCCAAAAAATAAATACTAAATAGCTTTAATATGTGCTAAAATTTATGTAATACAGTGGTCTTCCCAAGGAACCAAGGGACATTTGATGAAGATAACCTTAAACAAATGACCCCTAAAATAATATCCCAGGTCAATAAATATGAATACCACTGGATCACAACAATCACTGTGGCTTCAAGGGAACGAGTCTATTGGGAATTGGGTAAGTCCTCAACGACCAGATGATGAAGCCATGAAATTATACGAACCAGGAGTTATTACAACAAGAAGAATAAAAAAAAATAATCATTACATGATTTCATTTTCTGAAATAGTTAAATGCACCTTAATAAATTTGAGCATTAGGACTCAATCTTAAAATTTATGATAAATGTAACTAACTTATACCCTAATGAAAGGGTCTTCGAGACGGCAAACCAATCGAATGTAAAGATTAAGATGGACATGGTCAGCGAAGAAAAGCTTTCGATGAGAAGTGTGGAAAGCAGGCCGAGGAATGATGATTTTAGTCAAGGGATGGAAAGTCAAAGTATTCTACAACGAGCACCTCTATTATATAACAACAATTTCTTGAGAAGTGATGAACCTCAAAATTGATGCAAATATGAAAATTTGATAATCCTAATAATAGCAGTGTCATGTTCATATTAGTTTGAACCTTGTTGATACTGGATTTTTGGTAATCCGTTGATGAGGGGAGAGAAAGAGCTTCGAGGATCAACGGTCACGATATTCAAAATATTGGAGTAGAGGGGTCAAGAGATATCCAGAAAAACACAAAAAATTTAAGGTGGTTTAGGGATAGGCTACCTACCCTACATCCACCACAAGAATGACAGAAAAAAGACTTCACTAGTGCTCAGAAAGGATTTGGTCAAGAGACCAGTACAAAATGAAAACAGAGAATACAAGCTCACTATGTTCGTCCCCTCTCTCTGGAGCTCTTTCCAGAGGTATTTATAGATGAGCCATAATAGAGTACAATGGATTTTGGGCCAAAATATTATAATTGTTGGCTAATTACCGTCGAGCCCATACTTGGTGGCCCTGAGAAGACTATTGATAGTGGCAAGGGCATGTGGGCTCTCGATCGGCGCGACCGGCTGGAGTCTACACTAAGAACCGTGCCGACGTGACAGACTCCACTAGGCTGAGGTAGCTGCAGTTGTGAGTGAGCATCGTGGCCTAATGTTGCAGGCCTTGACTGTGTGGTATGGCAAGTGCCTTTCGTCTTTAATCCGTCGCCGAATTCCCCTTGAGCTCTTACCATATAAACTTCTATGTGTACGCTCCAGATGTGCTGGTGCGGATCCGGATACAACAAACCTCAAGCATTCTTTACCTCTTGTATAAATAGCAGGGAGGCTGTCATTTCTCTGGAGATTGATCCACAGGCAAGTAATTGTAGACAAGGTCAGATGGTGATGATCAAATTAACCACCTAAAGCCACCATTCTCAAAGGAGACCAGGAGAAAGAGATTGCAAAGTGATTCTCGTATCACATAAACTAAGGTGAAGTAATTTGCAATCCTCAGGAATGTGACCCTACCAATAATAGTTGTCTGTCTGGGTTTGGCATTCTCGGGTTTTCTTCCCAGATTTGGGTTTCAAAGGCTAAACCAGTATAACTTCTCCGCCTACTGAGCTTCATGAAGACTCGAAGATTTCACAAGATTCAACATTGAAGAGAATTCTTCAATTCGGAGGTTATTGTTGAAAAGTCTGGTTAGTTTGACTTTCACAACTACTCTGCAATGAAAACGGGGAAGGCACCAACGGAGTATAAGATGAGTAGTGAACATGTAAGATATTGTACGATCTTGGTAGATCATCAACTTACATATGTGAGACAAAAACTAGTTGAAAACATTTACAAAATATTATGCAAACCCAAGTATAATATGCAAGGTAACAAGCTTTAAGCTAAAATAATCAGTCTTGATTTAAAACTCGACTCATAATCCAGAAGAAGAGCAATCTACAATGAAAAAAGGAATAACAAATCAAGTGTGCATTACTAAGCTGATTGCAAGTAGAACTCAGTCCCTTAGATGTTCTATGATTCTGCGATCATTTCCGCAAGAAAATCATTACAGGTCTGTAGGATCATCACAGTTCAACAGCGTATCACCAATGGTAAATGGCCGATTTAGAAAAAATAACAAATTAAATGTCGATTCATGCTGAACTAGATCAATTTACTTGCGAAAATGTGAGATCCCACAACTAATCCAACAAACAGTAGATTGCTCCATCGATCACTTACAAGTGATGACGGCGGATCTACGACATGAATGTGGCTTCAAGGCAACGAGCCAGCTGGGAGACGAGATCATCCCCACTCCCCAGCGACTAGTTAATAAAGCCATGCGTAATCAGAAATCAAGGAGAAACTTATTACTTCCCCATAGAGGAGAGAAAAGAACGTGAACAGCACTTCGACAAAATCAAACATACAGCGAATTGCGAACAAGTAAATTGCCCAAAAGAAACAGAAATAAGATCGACAACTGATCGTTTGAGAAAGAGAAAAAAGGACAGTAGACGGCCGGTTGAGAGCATCACCGCCAAACTTCGATGTTATAAGCAATGCTTTAGCTGGATGGAACCATGGAAGAAGAGCTTCAGGGGTTTCCAGTTTCCACCGGGGGGGGGCGGCGGCCGACGAGGGTTCAGCTAGGGCGACATGACGAGGAAAGAGAACAGCGCTGGCCTATGTATAAGCCCTAGAAGGGATGTCGATCGTCGGATGAATCCGACGGCTATGATGGGATCAATATTTTTTGTTTGCTATTAATGATGGGATCAATTTGATAATTCGGTTTATAACAAAAAATTGTAATAAAAGCTTTTTTTTATAAATAAATGCTCTTCAGCCTATGGCTACAAATTTTAAATTCAATTAAAATTTAATTTTAGTGCTAAATAAATAAAAAATTTAATTTTTCGTATTAATGTGAAGAAAATTTTAGTTAATTTCAATATTTATAAATATTTATGAGAAATGTATAATGTCAGTATTTTTTTTTGTGTGACAGAAAAATAGCATTAGATTAGTTTAGTTTATTATTTTTAGGATAAAAGTATTTTAATATTTAAGATAATAAGAATTAAAGTTATTTTAATAATATCATAAGGAGAAATAAATTTGTTTTAATATTAAGATTTTTTTTAATTTATTCCTTAACATCGTAATTTCACACTCAATTTAGAAATTATAATTATATAGCTTGAATTTATAATCTTTTAATACTCAAATAAATGTTTTTCCTAATATGTTAGAAAAATATCATAATATTAGTGTTGAATGTGAAATAAAATTAATTAATATTAATATTAAGATTGATATTGAATGCTTAATAAAGTTTTTTTATTGTTAGATATTGAAGATGTAAGATAAATTTATTTTTAATTTAAAATTTAAAATAAAATTACATTAAAATTTGGCAGTAATTTAAAAATATAAATGAATATTTTTTTAATATTTTAAATATATTATAAATTTTCATAACACAAATTTTAATCATAAAATTCAATTTTATTTTACATCTCATATAAATTTTAACATTAAAATTAACTTTATTTCATATTTTATACTTTTTCTAATACAAAAATAATTTTTTTATCAATTTTATAAAATAAAATATTTTTTTATCTGAAAATAGCTTTTAATCAAACAAAAATTTTGCTTAGCACAAGAATCAAAATAATATTAATTTAAAAATAATAATAATAATAAATAAATATTTATTATATTTTATTTAAATTTTAATATAAAAAATATTATTTTATTTCATATTAAGTAAATAAAAAAATAATTATATATGTAAAATAAAATGATATTTTTTAATATTAAAATTTACGTAGAATATAATATAAAATTATTATTATTATTATTTAAATTAATATTATTTTGTTGATTTTGATAGTTGCATTAAAGAGGGACAAAATCTATTGTTCCAAAAATAGTTTTTTAAAATAAAAAGAAAAAATTATTCAGTTGGAAGTAACTACGACTCTTCACTCTCCTTCGCCTTCAACTGCAGAATAAATTCAGAGGAACTGGGGCTCTCCCTCTTCGGAGATTCTACTGAATTCATGAACCAGAGCCTCCAGAGCTTCTCAATTCCCCTCATCTTCCCCCAAGAATCCCACCCATCGCTCTTCCTCTCCCCGCATTCTTCAAATTTCTCAGAGTTCGACACCGAAACAGCTCTCCAGCTGCGCCAAACCCTCAGCATTATGTACAGCAGAATCAGGCAAACAGCTGCCGCGGTGAAGACGATGGATGCTACAATGGCAGTTACGGCGGCGTTAGATAAGTTTCTCCCATCCCCATTCGTTGTTTCTGTGCAGGAATCCAGAGGGGCGCCGCAGAGTTCGTTCCCGACGAATGAGCTCGCCGGAAATCTTTGAAACCCAGAAGGGATTTCACCTCGGAGAGCGTTTTCCGACAAGTTTAGCCGGAGGAGACTGGTCAGCTTCGCTAGGGCACGAGGAATGTCCCCTTGAAGCTGATTCCAAGAGAGATTTAGGTTTTCCAGCTTGACGAGCTGTCCCAGGGAGGAAGGAATTCCGCCGGATAATGAGTTGTCGCTCAGATCCAGCATCATCTGCAGCTCGCTCAGCTCTCCCAGCTGTTGAGGTATCGATCCAGTTAACGAGTTCTGCGACAGCCGAAGTTCGAAGAGCTTGCCGCAGTTCCGGATCTGAGAAGGGATTGAGCCTGAAAGATTGTTCTTCTGAAGATCGAGGACGTTGAGGGACAAGAGATTTCCGAGCTCTGAAGGTATGCTTCCTGAAAGATTGTTGTCGTGGAGGGAGAGCTTGATTAATCTCGAGCATTTTCCGAGCTCTGCAGGCAAGCTCCCATGGAAGCAGTTGGAAGATAGATCAAGCTCACCGAGAGAGATCAAGCTTCCAAGCCATGATGTTATGCTTCCCGTTAGCTTGTTTTCATTCAGGAGCATATGGGTTAGTTGCTTGCAGTTTGAGAGCTCGATGGGGAGTTCGCCGGAGAAGCCATTAGCTGAAAGATCAAGGAAGAAGACCCCCTTGAGCTCTCCTATCTCAGCTGGAATCTCCCCATTGAGCAGATTCTGGCCAAGACGCAGTCGTTGGAGGCTCTTCAATTCACCAATCTTTGAAGGAATTCCTCCAGAAAAACTGTTATTGGTGATGTCCAGCAATGTGAGAGCGCTTGATCCCAGCAATGGGAGAATGCTTCCATTGAATCTGTTATGAGAAATGTTGATTATAGTCAGATTCTGCATGAGGGAAAGCGCCTTGGGCATCGATCCTTCGAGCGAATTGTTGTATAAACTGAGCATGGCAAGCTCTGGAAGAAGAGAGAGAGTTGCTGGCAGAGGCCCTGAGAGCTTGTTATCTCCCAGGGCAAGTTTCTGAAGCTTAACGCAGTCGCCCAAACTGGTAGGAATGTGGCCAGTGAGATCATTCTGCCGGAGATGAAGCACAACCAGCTCGCGGAGCTTCCCCAAAGAAGGAAGATGATCGGAGAAATGATTTCCGTACAAATCCAGTTCTCGCAGGCTCGTGCAGTTCATCAGCTCTTCTGGAATTGCCCCTGACATCTGGTTTTCATAGAGGTAAAGGAGAGTGAGCCTCTGCAGCTTACCAATTTCCATTGGAATTCTTCCAGTGAGGCCATTATGGAAGATAGAAAAGATCTCTAGATTGCTGAGATTTCCAATCTGAAGTGGTAAACTGCTAGTGAAACTGTTGTTATGAAGAACCAGATTGTCAAGGTTGTAGAGGCTGTCTATATTGGAAGGAACTGCTCCAGTGAAGCTGTTGCTAGACAGATCCAGAGATTGAAGAGAAGTGCAGTTCATGATCATGCGAATCGAACCCGATAGATTGTTCTCAGCAAGGAACAAGTTTTGCAAGTTTGACGCCTCGGGGCAGAGATTTTCTGGTATCTCTCCCTCTAGACGGTTGCTAGAAAGAACCAGGTAATTCAGGTTCTTGAGCTGAACTGTGGAGAGGAGGCCAATGGATCCGGAGAGACCATTTTGCGATAAGTCAAGAACGTGGAGTTCAGATAGCTGATTCAGCTCGGCTGGAATGCCACCGCTTAGCCTGTTTCCGAGCAGATTGAGGTACTTCAAGCTGGAGAGATTTCCGAGATTCGAAGGAATGGATCCACGGAACTGGTTGTTGGCCAAATTAAGAGTTTCCAGCATCTGAAGTTCTGCAAGAGATGAAGGTATCTCTCCCTGTAATCTGTTGTCAGCTGCAGTAAGAATCTGAAGGTTCTTCAATCTGCCAAACTGAGAGGGAAGGTCTCCAGAAAATCTGCAGGAAGCAAGACCCATCAGCTCTAACTCTGAGCAGTTGGCAAGACTTGAGGGAATCTCTCCTGATAGCTTGTTGTCTCCTATTCTGAGAACTCTTAGCTCCCTCAGAAGCCCAATCTCCAGGGGGATCACACCAGATAGAGAATTCGAATAGAGGAGCAACTCCCTCAAGCTCCTCAGATTTCCGAGCACCGGAGGAATCTGCCCAGTGAGCGAATTCGCTGACAGATCGAGAGATTGAAGGGAGGGGATTCCTGCAATCTCAGCCAGTATCGAACCAGAGAGTCCCGACCCTGACAAGTTCAGGCTCAGGATACTTGCTCGATCATCTGAGCATCGAACTCCCTGCCAGCTGCAGCAATCAGAACCCGAAGACCAGTTCGAAAGAACTCCTCGGCTGTCGACGAACCCAGACTTGATTTGCAGAAGGGAGTTTGCAAGCTCCGATGAATCTGCAAAGGCAGCGACGAAGCTAGTCACCAAGGTGGTGACCAAAACCATGAATACAATCTGTGTCCTGCCCCTGCCCATGGATGAACTCATCATCATGTATAGTTTGAATTGAGGGGGGAGGGAATGGGGATAAAAGGATTTCTGGCTTGACATCCTACTTCAGCCTGGTTGGCTGATGAGCCATTCTTGTGAGCAACTCCTACCTATAAGGGGAGAAGAGAAAGGGAAGTAGGAAATTGTGAGGTCCATTCTATATCTTTTTTCAGCTTGTTTGATTCAAAGTATTAAATTTCAAAAATTATTATTTTTTTATTTATAATTTAAGTACTTTTTTATTATTAAAATACATGTGTATATGCTCTTAAAATTATTTAATTTCAAGTTCCTTGAATTAAATATGTATTACATATTTATATTCATTATATATAGTATTGCACATTATTTTTATTTATTTTATTTATATATGTTAGTATAAATCTCTTTACTACATAGAAATTTAAAGAAGCTCATACATATAAAAATCTAGACACTTATTTTGCATCACAAGCTAGTATATCCCAAGCATACAAAAAAATCAAATTAATTTTAAATCGAGAAGTGTTTGACAAATGAGTTCTCGAGTTTAAACACACTTTTAGACCTATCAAGCGCAACATAAGGATTTTCAACTCTTAATTAATTCAATACCTGTATAATAATATATATGCAGGCTTTTGATATGCATATTAACATATTTTACGTGAGAGTTAAGTATAATAAGTATATAAATAATACATTTAAGTTAAATAAAAAACTAAGGCTAATACTATATCTAAATAATAATTGACTCGAAATTGAGAGACTTTACTTGACACTAATCAAACTAGTCTCGAACGTGAAATCATCGAGTTTGAGTAAAGAAAAATTCGCTCGAACTCGACTCATTATCGGAATTTAATGAAACTTAACACGAGATTATTTAAGTCGTGCACCCAACCAAAAGCATAGTAGGCCCACCACTCTAACCCACCACTTTTTAGATGAAGATGAGCATGTGAAATTTTCTCATGTTTTGGTAGGCAAAGGCCAGATTCTTTTGCACATTCTGAATATTCCTTCAAAGATCAGTCCAAGTGAAGGCACACAAGCTTTTTGCATGCCCTTTTATTTCTTTCACCATCAACTTTTTTTTTATTCCATATGTACATCATTTTCAATCTTGCTCCAATCATTTTAGGTCACATTTAAGCATCGTTTTATTCGAGTTTTTTTTTTGGCAAAATTTTTTTTTTTAATTTGAAAGAGAAAAAATTACTATTTATATTTGTATTAGATACAACAACAACAACAACCAAGCCTTAATCCCACTAGGTGGGGTCGGCTACATGAATTTTTTATTTTCATTGCGTTCTATCAGTTACCAAATTTTTATCTAAGTTTAAGTAATTAAGATCACTCCTTATAGTTTTTTGCCATGTCTTCTTTGGTCTCCCTCTTCCTCTTTGTACATGGACAAAATCCAGTAACTCAATTTTTCTAACTGGAGCTTCAATCGGCATATGATTTAGATGTCCAAACTATCTAAGCCGACTTTCTCTAAGTTTATCCTCAATTGGTGCAACACCAACTTCCTTTTGAATATACTCATTTCTCATTCTATTATTTCGTGTATATCCACACATCCACCTTAACATCCTCATTTATGTAACATTTATTTTATTTGTATATTTCCTCTTTGCAGGCCAGCATTCAGAACCATATATCATCGCTGGTCTTACTACAATTTTATATTTGTATTAGATATAAAATAAAATTAATTTTTATAATTAACATTTATATTAGACCTAAAAAAAATACCTCGAACCAAATAAAATTTTTGTAATCACCCTTATCACAATGCTAGAAGTTAAGATGAGCACATGAAGAATAGAGTTTGTAGAATTGCTATTACCTATTTTAATAATCGGTGTAGTCGATAGAGCTCAACAACAACGACAAGTAAACCTTTATCTCACTAAGTTACGTTGGGTACATAAATTTTTTATTTTTGTTGCGCTTTATCAAATAATAAATTTTTATTTATCTCCAAATATGTAAGATACTTTCTGATGATTTCTTGTCGTATCTTATTTAGTTTTTCTTTTTCCTTTTTTTGCTTGAACACAAGCAAAATCTAATAACTCAACTCTTCTCACTGGAGTCTTTATCGACTTATGATTTATACATTCAAACTATCTTAGGGGGCATTTGGTTCAGTGTTATCTCAATATTAATGTTATTTAGATGTCATATCATCTATATGTCATTGTTATTCATTAATGGACATTTATTTAGTTCAATGTTATAATATTATAAAATATCAATACTATCCAAATTATTTTTATTAAGTTAAAAGTTATTGACATTATAATGACAAATTGACAGTATTATCTTGAGATGTCGCCCGATTTGGGGTGACATCTAGATGTTAGCGTGTAATGACATTTTTATAATTAATTATAATATTATTTAAAAATATAATTAAACCAAATAATTATTTTCTAAAGATAACATAATATAACATTGAGATAACACCTAACCAAACGCCCCCTTAATTGATTCATTCTCAGCTTATGTAGAGTCAATAGAGCTTGCCACACAAAAAATAAAGGAGAACGAAGACGCAAAGCTTCGATTCACTATTTAAAGAAAATTGAAAAATAATTATGTAAGGCTAGCATCGAGCAAGCAGAGATCAACTCAAAGTTGAATTTTTCGATTTCAGGTCGACTTGTGATTTAAGAGTTGTGGAATTCAATCAAGCAAAACTTTGAAATTGACTAATTGATCACCCTTTTAACTGTCCTACTTTTGCATGAATAATGGCATAAAATCATATTTGGTTCTTCTCATCCAATCTTCAAAATAACAATTTTTGGTTTAAAAAAAATAGATAAATTACACTCAGATCTCTAAATTTCAGGCATAAAAATTTAAATAAATTATCAAATCGATCTTTTGTAATTTTTTTATAATTAAATTTTTCAAAATTATCATTATACACTTCCTCTTTCTCTTAAGTTTTAAAAGAAGAGAAGGGGTATAATGGTAATTTTAAAAAATTTTAAAAATTAAAAAATTAAAAAAAAAACTCATTTGATAATTTATTAAAATTCAGAATCACGATATTATAATTTTAAAAACTTGAACTTATATGTTATTAAGTTTTAAATTCAGAGACCTGAGAGTAATTTACCCAAAACAAATAATAATTTGATGAACTTCAGTTGCCTCACGTGAGTCTGACCTGCCACCAGAAAAGTCTCGTCAGAAAATGGCAAAAGAGAAATACAATTGGAGCAGATACCATGACTTTTTTTATAAGAATAAATGTCATACAGGTACCTATGATTAGAGGGTAATATATTTAGGTTCATAAATTTTAAAACTTAACATCTCAGCCTCTGAAATCCTTCAAGAGTTCAACCCAAAGATTTTATGATATTTTTTCAGAGAAAAATTATCACTTTAAAGATTTTCTATTTACTTAATTACTAAATTATCCTTTTCTTATCAAATATTTCATAGTAGAGAAATAAAAGCAGAAGATAAATAAAATAAAGGCAAAGTAATATAATGAAGGAATTCAATTGATGAATATATCAAAGTTCAGAGATTAAAATGAAGTCTTTAAAAATTAATTATGAAATTATTTAATATTACTCACTAATTTCAAAGATCTGATATTAAGGAGTGCTGATTAATGGTATCAAAGATTATAAATGCATCACTACCAAGAACAATAAATAAAAAGATTTAAAATGCATTTTAATTTATTTTATTTTAAAGGACATAATACAATTTGATCAACTGATCAACTGATCTATTAAATCAAATTATATATACATGACTGCCACAGCTAATATGTTGATAAATATGGCCATTAATTTGCATTTTTTTTTATGTACATGAAGAGTAAAACACATATAAACATATTTATTATCTTTATTTATTTATATAAATTTTTTTTGATAGAGTTACATTTACGTATATTATGTGAGAAAGAGAATGAATATTATTTATTTTAGTTTTAAAAAATTATGTAAATTGAGTACTTCTCAAAAGAGTCGCTCATTTTAGTATTATTTCAGCTCAGACATATTTAAGTACAGAATTTCTTATCATTAGTCTAATAATTTTATCTTAAAAAAACTTTTTTATAATTTGAGATCATACTATATACTTATATAGCTCAAAAACTCTTCTCTCTTTTCTATATGGGATAATCCATTCACATTCCACTCTTACCGTTCATTATCTAGCGTAGAAATCTGTCAAGAACGAGATTTTCTTTTCTTAGAATATTACCCGACGATCAATCGCCGCCTTCTTTGATCATAGGTCATCACAAGCCACACAGAATGTTACATAAAAGTATCATATTTTAATCATACAATCATAATTTTTAAATAGCGTAAAAAAAACGCTGATATAAGGTTTACAAAAAAAAATAAAGGTGAAGAATAATGCTCTGTTTAAAGAAATAAAAAATGAATTATAGTTAAAAAATATTAGGTTAGCAAACTAGAATCAACTCAAAAAATATAAAATATTAATTAAACACTGTAAAAATATTAACTTTAGGTTATGCTCACTTGCTTCAGACCTACTCAAATTACAACCATGGAGGAAAAGTGAACGGAATAATTAAAATTTTTGATTTCACATCATACTAAAAGTTTGATGAGTCTTTTTAAAATTATTATAATTTTAAATTTATTTTCAAATTAAATAAAACATAATTATAAATCATATTTTTTTTATTAAAATACCTAATACATATTAAATATATCATAGTGTAATATTATAGTACACTTTTTAACTTTTTAGACATATTTTATGATTGCCTGGACACAGAGGAATGCATCCGCTTATGAAATTATTCATATGTGTCCGTACTTCAAGAAGTTGGCGGGGCGATTAGAGAAGAAATTCGCCTTCCAAAGGATTCATGTAGCCGACCCCACCTAGTGGGATTAAGGCTTGGTTGTTGTTGTTGTTGTTGTTAAGATCTTCGAGTTCTG
>JAEMOT010001512.1:66725-121838 GCA_019297695.1 Apostasia ramifera | reverse complement strand
GGAGGGTAAGGGTATTATGGTAATTTTAATATTTTTTAATAATAAAAAAATAAAAAAAAGATCTAGATGATAATTTTTTAAAACCTAGGAACTCCGATGTTATAATTTAAAAAATGTGGACCTGTGTGATAATAATCCTTAAACTCAGGGACCTGAGTGTAATTTGTCCTAATAATAATAATAATAATAATAATAATAATTGTCTCACCTGCCAACCAGCTTCAATGGTATTTAAATCAGCAGCAAATGAGCCAGAGATGACCCAAACCTGTGACAGGCTGAACTCAGCAGGATTTGAGACCCTTGGAGCCCACACACTCATGCTGGCCTTTGCTCCATAGTAAGACCCAATTGCATATCCAATTGCATGCTGCCATAACACAAACAAAATTATATTATCATCAAAAAAATTTATTATTTATAAAGCTTGTTATGCAACTCAAAAATTTGATCAATACTGAACCCTAACATAAATATTGACTTTAATTCACTGAATAATTTAATAAATTAAACACAAAAAGGAGTTTCTCCTAGTTGTACGGAATAAAAAGCTTGTCAAAAATAGGAGATTCTAAATTCGAATTCATGCTACTATATTTTTGTGGAGTTAGAGCTAAAAAATAAGAAAAGTAAAAAAATCATATTATTTTCTGACAAATAAAAATTAATAAGAGAATTTCGAGTATTATATATGTGATTATGCTAAGAATATAACACTTAATTTTAATAATAAATTAGAAATTATTTATTCCCTTTTTACCTAATTTGTAATCTGTTCAAATAGTTATTTCTATTTTGTGAATAAATTGAATTGTTATAATGACTTGTTTAAGGTCTAAATGAGTCAGATGAATCAGTCCAACCCACGGGTCGGGTCTGGTTAAGAACCGTCCACAAAACTACATTATCTAACTAATCCTCTAAGTGCATTTTAAAAATATTAATTTTTAAGCCAATTTTATAAATGCATTGCATGTTTTCCTCATTTGGGTTCTTCTACATGTCTTCCATCTATGAAGCATGGACACTTCAAGAACCACGCCGTGTCCGTGACGAACACACGGACACTCGGGGACACGCGAGGACACCTGGGGACACCGTGTCGGATATGCCACATAGTGTGTCCTAATAAAATAATATTAAAAAAATTAAAGGACACTTCTTGGACACGCGAGGACACTTCGGGACACCTTAGGACACTTCTGAGACACTTTTAGGGCCTTGTTTGGTTAGAGCCAATTTTTTTGCTCAACACAAATTTCAACTATAAAAATTAACTTTATTTCATATCCAACGCAAATACGAATATTAGAATTAAAAGTATTTCACAGCCGTATCCTGACCTATCAGTATCCTACTTTTTTTAAATTTATCGTATCGCTGTATCAGTGTTGTATCGTATCCGTATCGTCATATCGTACTCGTGTTTCATAAATTTTACCCAATATAAGTTAAAA
The DNA here is from genome assembly GCA_019297695.1 of Apostasia ramifera. Lineage (NCBI taxonomy): Eukaryota > Viridiplantae > Streptophyta > Magnoliopsida > Asparagales > Orchidaceae > Apostasia > Apostasia ramifera. The sequence goes on along the minus strand of JAEMOT010001512.1, from coordinate 120,381 downwards.
TTCTAAGTTAACCAAGTTAAATTAAATTTCTTCCTTCTTTGTTGCCCTTAAGCCTTACGAAAATGAACAAATCGCAAAAAATTTAGAACTCTAGCTTCACCTTTATCTTATTGTCGTGCTCACTATGATTGTCTTAATAAGCAAAATTATATTTTCTTTTATTCAAAATGAATCCTAAATTTTTATCTCAAATTTTTTTAATACTGACGGCGTTTGTTCTCAAGTTCTCATCTTAATTTTATGAGACTTCAGTGCTATTTATAAGTTGTTTATACTTAAAAATTTAAGTTTGTATTATGTTTTATATATATTTTTTAAGTATGAATTGTTAATTTTATTATTGTATTTAGCGTGTCATGCCGTGTCCGTGTCCTATATTTTGGAAAATCACCGTGTCATCGTGTCATGTCGTATCCTGTGTCCCCGTGTCGTGTCCGTGCTTCATAGTCTTCCATGGATCCTAATATCCGTCTCTAGAATTTGACACATGCAAAAAATATAATATAATCAAATTATTAAAAAAATAATCAAATTGTTAATTTCCTTTTAATCGAAAATAAAATCATGAAAATTTCATTAAAAAGATAAAAAATGATTTTTTTTTCTTTTTTCCTATTCTTCTGCTTTGAGAGTTGCATCTCCTCTGTTCTTGAAAGTTAGAACCAATAACCATCAATGAAGCAAAAAAAAAAAGTTGAAACCAACCTGATGGCCGCCGCCGGAGGAGTCTCGCCGGACTGTGCCTGCCGGCTTCCTCCCGAATCTCTGGAGCGAGCTCGCTCTCAAGATATCCTTCTCTGTACTTCTCCTTATCGCGACGGTTCCTTCCGGGCATTCTTCGCCGGAACGTCTCCATGTCTGCAGCTCATGCGGCGGCTCGCCGGCGGCCTCATGGAATTTGGGCCTCTCCGGCCGATCCTGCAGCCAAAGATGCAATCTTTCTAGATCTCAACTCCTCTTCAACAAAATCCAAGGCTAATACAGAGAACATTCGCACCAACGGCTTCTGCCCTTTTAGTCTGGGATGATCAAACGACGGCTGGAGATGTGAAGGTACGCAGTCTATGACGTCGCCGTCTAAACTCTACAGAGAAAAACAGAGCACGATTCAGAACTCAGTGACAGAGAAAAAAAATAGAGAAAAGTAAGAGAAAAGAAGATTTGGGTTTTGAAGAGAATGCCTTTATTGTCTTGACCCAAGGCTTGTTCAGCTTCTTGAGCTGAGCTCTGATCCTCTTATACTTCAGAACCTCTTTGCCGGAAAACAGAGTATTGTTCTTCCCCGACTCACCGCCGGCAGCGGAGGCCACGGAATTCAGGAGGAGGAAAACAACAAAGAACGCAATGATTGGTAGATACTTGGACCTGCTAGAAGCCATTATAGAAGCATATCGGGAACAAGTGATTCTTTTACTGATGCTTACTGCATCTATCTATGAACACGGCGAGGAGCAGTTGTCTTCTTCCCCTGTTATCCTGCAATTTTCTTCAGATTATTAAATAAAAGCAAGGATCAAATATTCATGGAGTTCGTTTCAAAAAAAAAAAAATTTTTTTTCATGGAATTCAAAGATAAAGCAGAGATTCCCTTCAAATGTAATATATTTTTCTGGGGGTTTTCTTGGAGTCATCTCCAAGCGAGCAGCGAGCAGTGAGCATCAAAGGAGTAATGAGATGGCGTTGAGTTTTTAAAGGAGCACAACTGTTTCCAATTAAAGAGAGAATTATGGGTTTCTTTGGTAGGTGAGGATTGAAGGGCTTTAAACTCAGAATAGAAATAACCTGAAATGAAATTCAGACCTAATTTCAGTTGACTCATTTATAAAGTTTATTCTACAAACACGTTAAGTCAGTGGACTAAACAGACCCTTTTGTCAATCAAATTGGGGTTAGGATCATTAATTTTTGAACCATCTATTAAATAGATTGGATTCAATTTAGCCACTCAGATCTAATTGATTGAAATTTGAGTTAAACTAACCATTAACTAATTTCACTATCCCCACTACAAATGCAATATCCCTAGCTGTAAAGCTGTTTTACATTCTGAATATTCGGTCATCCAATCAGTACTTACCACGTTAACATTGGGCAGGACCAATGCTGATGTGGCAGGCACTGGTTGGAGGACTGAACATCCAAAAATATTTGGTGACTCGAATATAAAAATTTTTCTATCTCATTGTCTTTCTCTCTCTGCCCTAGAATTGCTATGGAATTCATGCATGAGCTCTTTAATGGAAGATTCAAACTTACCTTCAAGCCTTGAAATTTGAAATGTTTCTTTTCCACTTAATGCTGCATTGAAACTGATTTTCAGACTCATATACCTAATTAAATTTTGGTGTAATTTTGTACCATTTTGAAAAACTTTTCTAAGTACTATGTTTACCTTTCAAATCAACTTCTCTAATTAAGAGAGAACATGAATTTTTAACAGGTTCTAGTTAAATTAGCCAAATTTGTGTTGATCTGATTTGAATTTGAGACTCCTTAACTTAGTTTTTTTTTTTTTGGATTTTAACTCCTTAACTAAGTTAGTAAGCTCAATGAAATGAATATGAATAAATTTTTATGGAACCTACTATCGATTGGATCATATTAAAACTTGGATCATTTCCAAGTTCTGCTTAAATTGAGATCTTCATCTTATTTTTAATTTCTCCTGTAAGAGATTAAGGNATTTTTTAAATTAGTACTATTTTGGTCCTGTTTTGGTCCTCGCGCCAAACAGGGCCTAAAGGTGAACCACACGTTCAATAAGTTGCTGTGAGCTTGGTTCCATGATAATGCGATTGTATTCGACTCCTCCTCTTTAAAATATAAAACTGAATATTTGTTAATGCTAGAATATTACATGAACAAGTAGAAATAAATGTATTCTAATATATATATATATATATATGTTTTTACATAAGCTCATTTATCTTTAAGATTGAATAAATTTACACAATAATACTATGCTCATTATATCATGTAGTAAATATGTATAGTATAATCACGATCGTCCAAAATATAACTTTGGACTAGATATTTAAACCACTAGAAACAAAGACGAGCCACGCCAATGGTTCAAATCCTGATTGACTATCATTTAGGTTTAAAGGATACCACTTCTTTAATATAGAAGCACTAGGATTCCAAGCCTTCTCCCACGATATTTTTTTGTTTCTTTTTTAACTCTGTGAGTGATTTCCTTCGATGATGTTTCCAACTCTCAAACTGCACAAATTCGAGGTTATCCATAATAGTATTTCTAGTTATTCATAATTCCATAGAGAACAGGGTTAATCCTTGGAAGGCTGCTACCACCGAGTTCATAAGAGCTCACCACAACAATTGCCACAACATCAATATCTTCTTTCCAACTATTCACTACCATACAAGTAGGTATAGATCCAATGACCCCTTGAATGGTCGACTAAACGCCATTTTAGTTAACAATTAGTCAACAACTTATAAGGTCAAGAAGGCACGTGAAGACGTCTACTAACACTTCGACTATTGACCTAAAGATGATCTCCCATTGGTTACATAACAATCACAGCTAGACAGCACACCATCACTATCACTACGGGTAACACACAATCACCCAGACATTACATAACAAGATCTGCATAAATCTCATCAAAACAAAACAAAGTTAACAGCAGCAAGTAAAATTTCAGATCAGGCTTCTGAGAATAGCTTCCAATTCTTTTTTTTGAGATTTTAACTTCTGAGAAGACAAAAAAGACTCAACCTATGCTCTTTAATGAAATCAGCAGCATGCCTAACAGAGGGATCATTTGAGAACTCTCCAGCATTACTGCACATAAAAATTAAGGTGACTTATAAGAAAAAAGATTAAAAATGAAAGATGTTATTGAACATGAAGGAGGGTGACCCCTTTTCAAACTCCTACTTCCAAATTTTTCCCAACATTATCTTTATCCATATAAGCACCTCTTCAAGCCTCACCAGAATTCAAGAGGAAGTTCAATATAGAAGACGCAAACATGAATAAAAGGGGATCCTCGATCAACACAAAAACCTAGAACCTATTTCTAGAATTCCATAGGACAATTGCCAACATAATCACACATTCTTATCAGGTCTTCCTCTACTATAAAGATTTAGATATTTAAGGAATAAACGAATTTCATCCATTTTGGGTCAAACCAGTAATTATAAAACTTCAATTTAAATTTTGAGCAAATCACTAATAGGTTCCTATAATTTATGTATAATTATCTTTTGATTCATTTTTTTAAATAGCAAAATACTGATAGGTCCTACATTTTATCAAAAATATACTTTGATCTATATTTTTTTAAATCTTTCACTTAGGTTTCTAATATTTTTTAAAATCTTTCGCTTACTGTTTGTTTGAAAAGTTAAATTTAACAAGATTAAAATTAAATTTAGATAAAGATATTTTTCTTATTAAAAATTGTGAATGATGTGAAATAAACTTAGTTATTATGTTGGATATGTGAGGGATGTGATATAAGTTAGTTATTATTTTAGTAATGTGTGTAGGATATGAAATAAAATTAATTTTTAATATTAAATTTTATGTGTGATGTGATATTACTAGTTAAAATTAAATTAGGTTAATTTTTAATGGCCAAACAAACAGGGCCTTAGTTTTTAAATTTAAAATATGGACCTAAAAATAAAACAAAATGAGACCTAATAGATCCTTATAGTTTTAATTAGGATCCTAAGTGAAAGATGCCAAAATACTTAGACCAAAATATAATTATAAGTAAACTGTGAAAAACTATTAGTAAATTACCTTTTTTTGAATTCACCAATGTAATTTTAAATTAATTATAAAGACCTAACAATAATTTTTTCTTTTGAGCTTTTCTCTCATCATAATATTAGGATTATGATTAGGGCTGTAAATGAATGGTGCTGAATAGAATAGTAGTTTATTCAAATTCATATTCATCTACTAAAGCCGAACTCGAGCTTGTTTGAGCTGGGTTTGCAAATATAAAGCCATGTCTGGGCTTGGCTCATATAGTTCGTGAATGAGTTCATTAATGCATTCGAGAACGAGCTTACATATATCTGAGTCTACGGATATAAAAACTATAAACATGCTCTTATATATATCAATGATATTAATGTGTTCATGAACAGACTTATATCATGATTCATAATTTTTTTTAATTGATAAAAAGGATGTACTAAAATCTCTAAAAAAGTCATTAATTGAGTTCTAAAAAAGTATTATATCAAACCTTATAATTGAACAAAAATTATATTCAAACGTGTTTTAATATTGACAAAAATCGAATATAAATCAGTTTTTATCAAACTGAACATCAAACTGTTCATTTCATTGATCAGTTGGTTAATTTACAGTCATAATTACGATTGACTTAAAGAATAAGATGCGATCAATGAAATTAAATGTTTTTTTCAAAAATAGTTAAAATTTGAAAACCTGGGTAACGTCTAGGGTTTCGCCGCCCGTTCACGCCAAAGCTCGCCCCGTCGGCGACTGCTCGCCTGGCCATTCGCGCCGACAGATTCTTCCCTTTCGCTGGCCCATCGTCTGGAAATCTCCAAAGCTCGCCGTCTTTGGTCCTTCCTTGACTGCGCCGGCTTCGCCTGGAGAGAATAAGCCGCCGAAGAGAGCCTTCTTTCTAGGTGACGATGGCTTGCAGCAGCAGCGGCAGCGTCGCCGGCGTTTGGAACGCCGAAACCAGCGTGAAAACGCCAACATCATCCGCTAGGTCTCCCAGTTGTTATGTGGATGTGTGTATATTTATTGTTATCAAAAAACAAAAGTACGCATATTTATTTACTGATGTATAATTATATTTATTAATTTAAATAGATTAAATTGTGCTCTCAAAATTCAAATTACTTCACATGAATCTTCGACCTCCAGCTTCGATTTTAATTTAATTTCTTTAATAATTATATAATTATTATTAAAAAAAAAATACTGCTCCACTTTCCCACCTCCAGCAATGCCGCGCACGGTGCAGCTATCAAACTTACGGCGAGGGGCATTCGTGTTCGAACAGCCACTGCGATATTGTATTCATGCTTGAGGCCCATATACGCACACAAGCCGAACATGACTCACTTGCTACTACAACGCAGTTGCCGCCCGTGCTGCTCGTGCACGCAGCAGTGGCAAGCAGACAGTGCAACTGTGGCAGAGCACTTACATAGTTATCTGAACTTCCCTTTTCCTCAAGTCCAGAACCTACGCCACAGCATTGCAAGAAATGGGAGACGAAAGGGATATTTTTGTTTTTTTAATAATTATACAAACCAAATTGAAATTGAAGCTAAAGGTTGAGGACCCATTTGAAGAATTTGAATTTTGAGGACCTATTTGAAGCCCCAAAGTGACCTCAGGAACTCAGAAACAATTTACTCATTTAAATATTTAAAACTATCATTTTATATTTTATCAAAAAAAAAAACTATCATTATAGTTTTTAGTTTAATTGTTTAATTGTTTTAATGTCACTGATTCGACCCTCAATCTAAGAATAACCTCGTTCTTAATTGAGTTTAATTTTTAAAATATTATTTTGTTATTAAAATAAATTTCATATATCTCTATGATTCTGATTATATATTTCTGAATTTAACTAATGTTTTATATTACTTATACTGTAATAAATAATTATCATATCCTTTTGACACTGAAAATTTATTTTAATTAAAATAATAAGCACAAACAGGAGCTTTTAGCCTTTTATTCAAATAATTCAACAGATAAATACAAATATATAAGTTTAAAAAAGCATCACTATTTTCCATTAAACTTAAAAACTGAGTTGCAATTTTTTTAATAGTTAAATTGATATTATTAAAAATAAATGAAGAGACTACTTAGGTGATATTAGCTGATTTTACATATATTTTTAGAATAAAATAATTTTAAGAGTTAAAAAGCTGATAAATATCAGTAATAAAATACATATAATATCAAAATAAAGATCAGTATTTTTAAGGCTCTTGTTTGGCGTAAGAACCAAAATCAGAATCAAAACGGTACTAATATAAATAATAATAATAATAATAATAATAATAAATAAATTTTTTTAATCATTATACACAAATTATAATATAAAAAAATATTATTTTACTTCACATACTTAATAATTTTTAAAAAAATATTAACTATTAAAATACTCGATTTAAATATTTTGATTTAGGAGAAATAAAATAGATATTTTTATTAAAACTTATTAAATATATGAAGTAAAAATAATAATTTTAGGGATATTACACTCAGGTCCCTGAGTTTAACACTTAATAATGCGCAGGTTCACGTTTTTAAAATTAACATTGGGGTCCCTGAATTTTAATAAATTATCAAATGGGTCTTTTTTTTATTTTTTATTATTAAATTTTTTTAAAATTACCAAAATACCCCCTCGGCCTCTCTCTCCTCCCGATCGCCACCCACGGGCGATGCCGTGTGGCCGCCGGCGGGTCGAGCGGCNTTCATTTAATAATTTATTAAAACTCAGGACTTCGATATTATAATTTTAAAAATTTAGTCTTGCACATTATTAAGCGTTAAACTCAAAAGCCTAGGTGTAATTATTTCTATTTTTTATATTAAAATTTATATAAAATAATTAAAAAAATTATTACTATTTTTTTAATTAGTATTATTTTGATTTATTTTGATCCTGACAAACAGGCCTAAATTAATTATAAATTTAAATATCAGCAAACTGAGACTCAGATTTTGCCAAATTGCATTAATTTTTATTATGATTTTTGAAATTAGTATATATAATATAATAATAATAACGTGAAAATAGGGGAAATGGCTCTGCGATTGTGCTGCCGGCCTCATCGCGCATGCTTCAGCCCTCCGGCAAGCGGCACCAACCCGAGGGTCCTCCGGCTGGTACGATGCTCCTCGGGCGGACTCAGCGGCGAATCAGTAGACGCCCGCAAGGCAAATCCTCTTTCTCTTTCCATTTCTCCATTAGTCTCCAATTTTTAGTCAATTATTGCTTCTTGTTACAGCTTTTTTTTTTTTTTCAAATTCACTCCATTTCTTCTTCCTTAGTTTGGATTTTGTGGCACCTCAAGGATTCTGTCGTGAATTTTGCTCTTTTCCTGATTTTTGTTGATTTTGGTTTTTGGATCCTGCTAGGGTTAGTACTTGAGCTGAGTTAAAATGTTCTTCTTTCTTCTGTCAATTCCACTTGTTGTTGTACTTCTGTGAAGTTCTTCTGTAGAAATAGTTGTGTTTGCTGCGAACGCAATGGCATTATCAATCAGTTTGGGTCTTGAATTGCAGCTGGTGTTGGAAGTGAAAGAAAAACTGGAGAAAGGACATGCTGGTCTGCCACAAGGCAAAAACGGAAGAGATGATGATGCTATGATCCTTTGGTTTCTGAAGGATAGAAAATTTTCAGTTGAAGATACCATTGTGAAACTGACAAGAGCTATTGTATCCTGGGAGTACATTTGCTTTATATTCTTGTTGTTGTTTAATTATTTTTCTTTGATAGAATAAGCTAATTCCTTACCCTTCTTTTGATATTCTGTAGCTTTTTTGCATTAATCTTTGTTGGCGGAGATAAAGGGGAGGTCAAATATAAAAGTGAGTTAGGCACCTCTTAACCTTATGAATAAGGGCTACTCAATATTGAATGATTAATTTCTTTCACTAACAGAGGCCTATCATTGATTTCAGCTGCATCAGATAACTCTCACCATTCGCATCCATAATCTAATTATGTGGACTGGAAGGTCTTTGTTACTAGAGAATCTAGGTATTCTGATACTTCTTTCAGCTGGAGCAGCATATGCTTCTTATGCTGAAAGTTAAATCTTTGAAGAAAAACTATATATCTACTGCATTTGGTCAACCTTTTGCTGTTGTTTGCCACCTCCCTCTTTGTATCTAACAGCATCATCTTCTCATCCAATGTTTGAATTGGTTTAGGTTCAGCTTCTTACAAATTCATTATTACCATGACCAAAATGTAGGTAGTAAGAAATTGATCTATTACCTGTAAATTTTATGCCGTGATCATCGTGAAATGCAAACTGTCTTAGCAGGCAAGATTTCTCATGAGATAAGTTCTTTGTAAGTATTATATGTTTTCCTGGTGAGCCTAAATGACTTTACCTTGTTTGATGATAAAAACTAAAATGATGTACATCTAATGTTGTGATTTAGTGTTATACAGTAGGTTTCACTACCTAGATGAGGAATAAAACTGGACACACGATGCCTCAGATGAGGAGTGATGAAGACCTCTGAAGGATGGCCTCAAGTGAAGAACATCAAGCTTGTAGAATTTAGTATGGATTCTTGGAAATGTAAGGGCTTGTAGAGGTAGTTTGGCTCCAGCGTGCAACATAGTATATTATTTTAGGAGTATCTCTAATATTAAGTTAGAAATGGTCAAATAGTCATTGACAATCGCAGAACTACCAGGAACGGATGGTCTATTCCTGGGTCCATTTATATGAAGCTGCAATGGACCAACCCATTTCATATATGGAATGATCAACAACTATTTGAATTTAAATTGAATGGATTGTTCAATTAGTTATTTTCAGAGACGATATATATTTTCTGGGACTATTCAATTAGTTTCTAGAATTATATATGACAATCATTTTTATTACCAATTTGGGAGATTCTCTCCCAGATATTGTGATTGCTATGAAGGATAAATTAGATTATAAACACATTCCTAAAACAAAAGAAATGTTTAAGAAATTATTCACTGGAAAATCAGAAAGAAATCACAGTTGAAAAGCTCTTAAGTTGTTCTCTTGTAGTGCTTTCAAGTTGCAATCTTTCAAGAGCGCGAGAAATCTTTCAAGAGCATGAGAGGGACTGAAAATGAGCCAAGTTCTCTCTACAATACTCATAAACTCCTCGCTTGTAACATCACTTTGTAAGTACTCTTTTCTTGTAATAGCCTAATCCTAGCCTTTGTAGTCAGAGTTACTCATCTCTGTCTTTGTTTGCAAAGGAGGTTTTGTAAAGGCTTCTCTGCTTGCTGTTGTGAAGTAGGGGTTAGGCTTCTCTACTTACTTTAGCAATGGTGTAATTGGGTAGTTTGGCCTAGAGGTTGAGGAGCCATAGGGTTAGAGTAGGTCGCTTGGCCAAACCACCTGAAAATGTGTCTGTTTTCGTGTTTTTCTTTATTATTTGCATACTTGAGTTTTCTTGATCAGTTACGACTTTTCAACAGCACGGACATACCCAATTCCACCTTCCCTGCTCTTGGGTGTGCCACTACTTATGGAACCGTTATAACCATATGCTACATTATGTTATGTGGGAACCATAAATTCATAGGTTGGATTATTATGACATCCTTTCATTTTATTACTGCATACATGATTTTTCTCAATGGTCACAGCATTTGCTGGCAGCCAACACACGAGTAGTCTGGTGACTAATAATTTCAATATAGATTATATTAATTGCTGGCGACTCTTCCAGTTGGGGGAGCTGATCTGTATGTAAGAAAGAAAGATAAACCACCCCTTCTCTCTGCCTTTGTTACTTCTGTTCTCCTAACGTAAATACTTGAGCGCCTATTCCTTTCATCTCTATTAGAAATGGCGTGAAGAGTTCGGGGTATCAAATTTGTCTGAAGAGTCTGTGAAGAGTATTTATGAAACAGGCAAAGCATATCTACATGACTTCACAGATGTCGATGGTAGATCAGTGCTAGTGGTAGTGGCATCAAAGCATTTTCCTGAGGTTGGTGTCTTTCTTCATTATTAAGTGGATTTTGTCTTATTAGATAGAAATTTTATTATATAATTGCAGTTAATGCTCAGTTCAGCCTTTTCTATATATTGCTGGAACTGAAATTAGATGATGGACAACATGATTAACTTTGTGTTCTTGTGATGGAAAATGTTTGGGGTAAATGGGGTAACGGCAGATGAAAATGGTCAGCCCAAATCAAAGTATAGCACTGAAGTTTATTGATGTCCATTCAACATTTCATTATTTTGAAAGTTTTTTTGGAGATTGATTTTCATTTTACCCATATCTTTGTTTTTTTAACTTGGGCACGTTTTTGTTTATTTTGCTGCAGAAGCATGATGCTGTTGAGGATCAGAAGCTTTGCGTATTTCTAATAGAGAAGGCTTTAAGGAAACTTCCAGATGATTTGGGAGAAATACTTGTGATAGTTGACCTGAGAGGGTTCCGTCCAGAAAATGCTGATTTCATGTTTTTGAAGTTTTTGGTATCATGATTCTGGAAGACTCTGAGCAGCATCATGATCATACTAATATGTGTCATTTAAACACACTGAGCACTATGTATTATCTTAAAATATTGTTATTATTGTGCCTAAAAGAATTATTATTTTTATTGAATCTATGAACTTAAAATTTGCATGCCATGAGGATCCAGTGTAACTTATTATGCATTCGTCATTAGATCCATTTTTATTTCGAGAACTTTTAAGTTGAATATCGGTCCAACTTGCTATCATTAGTTTCTGCTAAATCTTTGATGAGCAATTGACTTAAAAGCTTAAGCTTGTAGGTTATTGGCCAAGATTAATTGCATATTTTTACATATCTTGTCACGGGTTGGCTTTTTTGCTCTGTAGTGTGGATTCAATTTAGCATAAGTCTTTTTTAATCCTTATACTAGAGATAATCATGGGTCATCAGGGTTTCAACTTGAGACCCATGGCCCTGACACACGTTAAATCTCTGGTGAGCAGCTGACCTAAAAGCTTAAGCTTGTATGTTATGACTTAAATAATTTTATATTATGAGAGTATGCATATTATTTTTAGTGTATTAACAAATTTCTGATTAACTTCCTTGCAGATTGATGCTTTCTACTATTACTACCCAAAGAGACTTGGCCAAGTGCTCTTCGTGGATGCACCCTTCATATTTCAACCAATTTGGCAGCTTGCAAAACCTCTGCTGAAATCTTATGCTTCTCTAGTATGCAATTTCTGTTCATTCTGTTCATTATCCTATTCATTTGATCTCAAGACTCTATATTTCAAAAGTAATTTCAATAACTAATATAATTACCAAATTGTCTTTTGTCACGTTCATAATCTTGAGAACTCAACTTGATTAACCGTTTCAAAATCGACAACAGAAAATCTTAATCTCAACATAGTTTTCTCTTCTACATGTTGCTTTTCAGAAACAATGCTCTCCATGAACGTAGTTATTCAATGCTATCTACCCATATCTGTTGTCATTTTGGTCTTCAGTTTCCTTAACGCTATGACTTGGAACCCCCACATTTAGGGTCCTCTAGGCCAGTTAGGTCACTCCACATTAACATCAGTTAACCTGGTTTTGTTTAATTTGTTTTTCCTTACCCAGGTCAATTAATTGCTCACCTTCTATCTTGAAGGTGAGATTTTGTGATGCAGATGCAGTCAGAAATGATTATTTCAAGGAAGATACTGTGCCAGAAGCCTTCAAGGGACTATTATGAAATTATGCAAACATCTGAATGGTTATTTGCAAAGCTTTGGTGTATATTTGTCAGATTTTGATGGATAAAATGTAGCATTTATAAATTTCCTGAATTTAGAAATTCAACCCTTTGAAGTAGTAATTGCAGCCACAATTTTAGAAGATATATGAGGGAATGCATGTGAGATGGAATAAATTTGCATGCTTTGCCTTAAAAAGCTATGTTGTTTTTAGTAAATTTATGAAAATACTCTCATATACTGATTATTTCTTCTCTATTAATGCTTTTGTTGGTATTCTTTAGCTTTTTTTTCTATCATTCATCACAAATTTTAATCTTAAAATAATCTCTTCATATTAAAATAGAATTTTTTTTATCAACTTTATAAAATACAGTATTCTTTTTTTTAACTAAAATTAACACCCAACTAAAAAAACTTTTAACTTCTTTTAATAGTAGCATGTTTTCTTCTTTTAATACTAAGTTTAAAATCAAACAGAATAAAAAAGAAGTGCACTAATTAAATAGAATTTAAAAGCATTTCATTTAATATTATTTTAAAAAAATAATCATTTAATTTAATGATCTATATAAATTTCTTATTTTAATAAATCCATGTCTTTCAATTTCTTTACTATCTAACTTCATTCTTATCAAAAAAACAAAAAAAATCTTTCATAAATCTTTAAAAATTACATTCTTTACAATACAAGCTGTCTTCTTAGACTCTCATCAAGCTACTTTATGCTCATCTTAATTCTCTCTGTTCTTATATTTATATCAATCTCTCTAATTACATATCAGCAGATTAATAATTTCATAAAATTGAATTAAATAGTGTCATAACTATAAGAAAAGAATCAAATATTGAAACAAAAATTTATAAAAATTATAAATTTATTATTCAAAAAATAACATTTAAATATAAAAATATATAAATAACATAATATAATAAAATAACATTAAACCAAACACCCTTTTAATCATTTCAGGTGAGAAATATTACAAAATAGATTTACTTTTTTTATTCACAATTTATATATTTTCAAAATAAATTTTACTATGCAACTCAATAAATTATTTAATATTTAGTTAATGGCTCTAATCAACTGTATTAGCCAATAGATTATAAATTTAATCCATTAAATAATCCATTGATTAAAACCATTACTCAAAATCAACATAGCTTGTCCTTTCATAATAGCAAACTTAATAAATAAAAATCTCACCTCTAAAATGCAGCTCGAACCACCTGAAAACTTTACAAGTGTGTAAAAAGGATCGATAGAAAACTAATATCACGATCAACGTGGCTTGGGAAATCCTTTTGGCCTTTGTGAACAATACTTGCTGGCATTATTTAGTTGACTGATTATGAAGTTTAACATTATTCATATTTATCAATCCGATTTCGAGTAGAGCCAATACCGGCTCGAAATCGGATCAATCACATTTCGATCGACTCGAAATCAACTTGAAGTCGATTGGGTTCGACTTCGAGCCGATTTTGATTCATTTTCGAGCGGCTCGAAAATGAATCGAATCTCAAATTTTTTTCGAACTGATCTCGAGCCAAGTAAGCTTGACTCGATCCGGCTCGAGATCGGCTCGGTTTATAAATAAATATATATATTATATATATGTATTATAATATGAAATGTATTTTAATTCGAGTCGATTTCGAGCCGAGCCTACTTTTGCACAAAATCGACTCAAAATCATTACCGAGCCGAACTTTTGGTTCATTTAGATCGACTCAATTTTGATTCGATCTAAAATCGATTAAATTTTTGATCGATTTTCGATCACCGATCCATATTAACACCCCTTGTTTATGGCCACTCTTCTCTCTTTCTTTGCATAGTCAATAAATAGAAAAAATTATATATTTGTGAATAACAATCTTGGATGTAAAAATTCAGTTACATGCCAAACAAACCTTGAATTCTTGGATCACACCTGTGGTCTTGTTTGCACAACAAAAATCTTCCCATCCCTAACAACACCCTCAATGTCCTGGGGAGAGCCGAAGAGCCCTTCGATTTCAATTCCTGCATGAGCAATACTCGATAGTATTGAAATGCGAAAATTTTCATTGACGATCAGAGGATCAGAGGTGTAGTCAAGAACTACAGCTTCTTCCTCATCCATTGGAACACTGCAATATCCAAATAGTTGCATCTATAAGAAATTTAAAGCGTAGAATTATCGAAAAATCTTAAATTCAGGATTAATCCCAATTTTCTCCGTAAGACAGTCACTGGCAATAACATTGAATTTGAGAAGATAATGCACAATTATGGGAGATGCACATACACTCCACAACAAACTTTTACATAGAATAATGTCATGCATTTTTAATAGATGATCGCAGACATTAAAGTTGTAACATCCTGTGATCTAAATATAGAGATATTATTCGTTTTGACTCTTGAGAATTGTATGACTTGAGCACTTCGCAGGAGATCACTCATCTCAGTACTATTCTAGCTCAAGCATGCTTAATCCCCCGTGTTTCTCATCAATAGCCTCACGGTTTTGCTTCAAAAGGCACCTCCACTATTTGAGATCATGTTATATATTTATATAGCTCAGAATCCCCATTCTTTTTTGATGTGAGATGATTTATTCCTATGCACCTCTCACCAATATTTATTGGCCTAAAAGTTTGCCAGGAGACGCATTTTACTTTAGTAATTTTTTTCTCTTAGAACATCACCTGACGATCACTCTCTACCTACTTCAACCACAGGCGTTACAAAAGTTAATTAAGATTTCACGGGCAAAACTAACTTTTTTATTTATGTGTACTATTGTCATATAAGAAACCTAATTGGATATAAAATTTAGGATCATTTATTGAAACTACAAAGCACTTCTCTTTACATATCAGGATTCAAATCACAGAATTTGTATCGTAAATACTTAAAAGGGTAAATATTTCATGTATAGATGGAGGATATCTAGCCATTCATTGATCTGGAGCATTTATCTTCGCTACATAGTAACTCAAAATGTTGATCATCACCACAATCAAATGGGCCAAGAAATAGTTTTTTGTCATCATGTTAACGTAGAAATATCAAAATGTTATGTGAGCATTGTAGATTTTGTGATTTGGATAATTAATATGCAAATACACACTAATTTACTAGAGTAAATATGCTCGCCATAAGTCCTCTTCATTCACATTATTCATAAGATGCTTTTCGGCAATAACAATATGAAGGGTAGCAATGCATGAAAAGATTGGTTTATGTTACCAATTAAAACTTCATCCATAGAACAAAATTATTGTGTTAATGATGCATTATAGTAGACTAGTTGACGCCATAACAACTTACCTATCATACAAGCCTGCACCAGCATAACCTTCTAAATCTTCACCATTTGAATCAGATCTGAAGATAATAGATTGTCTGATAAAGAGGCCGATGGGCTTACTTGGGAAACCAAGTACCTGAAAATAACACAATGTCAGTTTCAACTCTTGGGATACAAGTTGGTCATTCAACCAAGAGCATTCACAACTAAAGCATACGATTGGGGAGTCCAGATTGCTTTTCTTGCAAATGAAGCTAAGAGCACGGCCAGGATAGCCGCCTACTAGAGTCTCTCCTAGTCCTTTGACCACCTGAACGAGGGACAAATCAATGACTATTGGTGAAGTACACAGATGAGAAAACGGGTAAATTGCACCTGTGTCCCTTTGATTTAGCTGAGCTTCTACACAAATTTACCTTATTTTATTTGTCTTAGGTGGCTTCATTGACTAATCGTTACACATAGGACCTACAGAAATATAAATGTCTGTGTCAACATGAGTGCAAGGAGATGGTTTTTTTTTCCATGACTCTGGTGGCTATTGGGGTGCTGGGCAATAGGAAGGGCAAAAAAAGGGGAGGAAGACATGCTATCGAAGGGGGCCACATTGAAATAAATAAGAAAAGACAAAATTGAAGGGAAAGGAACAACATGAAACACTCCAAATGTGTATGGACCTATGTGAAAGGAGGGATTATGTAAGGGATCCAAGTGCAATTTACCCAAAAAGTGTGAAAAAAGTGATAACAATACTTCAGCATATAACTCTGACGCATCCCCAGATGATGGGTTAGTAGTATGGATGACAAAAGCATAGTCAGCATTTATGATTTCTTGGACAAGGACAGCCATGCAAAGATTATCATGATCAAGCTTCACTTTTCGAGTGCTGAAATATGCTCTCTCATTCCACTTTGAGGCCCAAACCTGAAAGGAGAAGATCAAAAAAATACTAGCATGGTATAAATCTTTTATCAATCTGTTACATTAGGGCAGCCACCTATGCGGTAATAACAAATAGACCTTCTATTAAAGCATAATTATCTAGTGCAAGGCATTGGATATCCTGCATTTTCACATTTCACATTTCATTCTTCAAATCTCCTTCGGTTGTATAAATAAATTCCACGATAAAGATAAATTTTGTTCAGTTTTCCAATAATTAATTGGAAATCATTAGTATAAACTTTGAAAGCATCTCACCTTCTTGATAGCCATCCAAGCTTTCTCCCATCGGTATTCACCTTCATCCCCAGGCCAAGGCATTCCAGATTTTTGCATTTTCTCCTTGAGTTCTTTTCTCTGCGGCAAACACCACGGCAAAAAAAAAAAAAAAGATGACAAAGAAACCAGCTGCCAATCCCCTTCGGCTGTTAATCACCCACAATATATTCCAGATAAGCTAGATAGACAGCTTCCATGCAACATTCAGTTTTCACAAAACGAAATTTAAGTTACAAGTTTCTTCTATTTTTAGAAGTACAAATCAAATGTGAATGGGACACTAGGATGGCTTGTATTTGATTGTTTTCAGATTTGCTCGATTTTGATCATAGGTTTAGATTTGGGTTGATTTGGAATAATTTGAGGCTAATTGGATTTGATTGAAGATTTAGTAGCTGATTTGAAAGATAGGCAATTTGGCATTATTTATGATTGTTTGAATTTTCATTATTTGAGTCTAAATATATTTGGCATGTTATCTTTAACAGTAATTCTTGTATTTTCTATTTTATATTTTGGAATTTCTATAAATAGGGATCACCATAAATTGTAATAGTTAACTGTTAATAATAAATGAAATTCTGTGTTTGGGTGCACATCTAGATTTGAGTTAAGGGATCAATATCTTAGATATGGAAGGGTATGGTTTGACCATAGGTGAAAATCCTTAGCCTAGTTATTCTTTATTTTTTCTTTTAAAAAATCTCCTCCCATCTTTTACTCTCTTTGGACCACCTGACCTGTCTCCGCACACCCGCCTGCCTCAAGCACCTTGCACGTGCGCCCACCTCCGATGCTCATCCTGCCTCCTCCGCCCAAACTCCGGCTGCCTTCATTAGCATGCCCGCCTCCTTCGTCTGAGTTCCCGGCTACCTTCATCCGTGCGGCCCAACTCCCATGGTTGAACCTTCGGCTGGCTTGCATGACGATTTTCACACGCAGTAGCAATCTCGCACGTTGCTCACACTAGTGAGTATGACCTCGCACACCTGTGCTCTCACCATCACCGAGGCTGCTTCGTTGTCTGCTTGCTTCCAACTATTGTTTTAATTGCTACTTCGTCTATTAGATCTAAATCATTGATTTTGAGTATAATCTTCTCTCAAATTCTATTATTGCTGGTTATTCGAATATAACAAAAAATTATTTTCGAAACTTAATTATTCATTTTGCTCTCTAATTGCGCGACCATAAACTTAAGTTTGAGAGAAAATTATAGTTGGATTTTATTTGCGAGATATGTCCTAATTTTTGAATTTCGAATTTGATCTATTAAATTTAAATTGACCGCCGTAATCTAACTAATAAATTCTTATTTACCACTGATCTAATTTAATTCTAATTTTAAAATAATTTTAATTTGAGGGATTTCAGAATTTTATTTATCATATAATAATATTTTAGAAAATTATTTGCGCATAATTTTACTCATTATAAAACTTACATATCACATTTATTCCCATCTCGCATCAAAACTTGTCTTAAATTTTCCTATTCACCAAGGTCATTTCACTTTCTGAAGAAAAAATGAACAGACCAAGTCAGGTTTCACAACCATACCTTCATGTATGACAAGAAAAAGCCGGGACTTGTAGATGTATCATAAGGATTTGCATGACATATTTACGATAATAACAGAAATATCATCAAAGAAAGCTGATTAAATGACAAGATAATAATCTGAACTCAGAAAGAGATTCTCCAACACTCATATTGTGTGATTAGAAATGAGTTTAGTTCTCAAAAAAAGAAAAAAAAAATGAGTTCTGATGTTTTCACTTTTAAAGGTATGGTTTGTATATACTTAATAATTCATATAATTATAATTACATGCATGCGTGCATTAATCTACACATATTTGCGATCAATCAATATGCATGTCATTCATATTCCTTCACTGCAAAGGATATAGATTAATTATGACCAATCATCATCAAGGCAAGAAGATAGAGTTTTGCTTAGTGCGTAGATCTGCAACGCTATTTCATGTTAAAATTAAATAATGGAGAATGGCTAGCAGAGACAATAGCAGGATGGCAATACCAGCTGAGATGGACATGCTAGCTGCAGAACCACTCTGCGGATTTCAGCAAGTACATTGTAGTCTCCTTTGGCCATCCCTTTTTTCAGTACACAAAAGCTATCTTCTACATTCTGGGATTTAAGAAGCAACATGGGAAGCATAAATAATGTCTGGATCCAGAATGACATATAATTCGTATGTTATTTTTGAAAATAAATACCAGACAAGGGCACAGCCTGCATAGGTTTATTCATGCAGGACAATAAAGGTATATTGTCCTCAAAAGAGTTCTAGTTTTAAAAACATGTTTAAGACACCCAAATGATAAGAAAAAGTACTCTACCTTGTTTAAATTGTCTGACAGAACCTTCTCAAATACTCCAAACGGTAGAGCAACCGATATTGGGATCCCAATCCAAGAAGGGATTTTCCCTTTGAGGTATGCTATATTACGTGACTTAGCCCCAACCTGAACAGACGGACAGCATTATGACTATTTTGGAGCAGATTTAGCAATCAGGCATTTTATTAGATTTGAACGATAGACAGTACATAACTACTATACAATATCATGCATGATTCAGAATAACCTTAATAACAAAATGGAACAAAACATGAAAATCTTGTCGGAGGTGCTAAAGTAATAGAACTAACCATTTCCTTAGAGAATTCCTCAGCAGTTATGGAATATCTACCGGCAAATTCCTTCCTGACTAAAGTCAGAGATGGGGGAGTTTGGCTATCGGTCAAATTACTGGGACTTGCATCTTGTAGATCACCCTCTTTGATCTCACTGAAACAGTTTATGCAGGCTGATGTTATCCATTCAAGAAGATAAGGAAGAGGATATAAAGGACGGTTTCACAAGTTCAATGACATGATATGATTATGAAATTGGTACATTAAGATGGATTTTTTAACTTTTACAACGTTCAGTTTACTGAAAAATTAACAGAAGATGGTTTTTTGCTGCCCATAGAATGTGTTTACTTACCGATAAACTATGTCTGCAGAAGTAGGCCTTAGGTAGAATAATTTGCCTCCATTTCTTTCAAATTCAGTCAGAATATTGGGATCAAAGCAGGTGGCAAAACAAACCTAGATACATAAGTACAAAAAAGATGCTGATTTATAGATTACCCAAGTATGTTCAGTGCAAGAATGTAAAATTGTTCTGAGGCTATAACCCCAAAACTTAGGCTTCTAGGAAAGTTGCTTACTAAATGTTTAGCATTGTAATAGAGCCATACAGCTCAAGTTTGAGACCTATGGGTCCCCCAATTATCTCTAGATAAAGCTTAAAAAACCTATGCTAAATTCAATCCACAATGTAAAGCATCGAAGCTTGCTCTTAAATTGGGGGGGTAACGTTTTCTTGGGTGGGTTACAGAGATTTAACATTCAAAGAAATATTGAACACTTGTCTAAGGAGGTGGGCAAACCTTGCTATTTCTTGCTCGAACAGAGACATGAGATAGAACATCAGGCATGTCAGGTGTCAGAACAGCAACTGTGCCATCTGGAATTTCCTCCTCTCCTTTCACACTTTTGGCCACTAAAATGGTTGGCTGATCGTAAGATTTATTCTGAACAGAGAGCAAGTCATTGACACTGACTACATAGCCAGTGACCTCAACAGGACTTATGATTTGCCAACTGCATAAGAGGCTCAACATGAGATCGGTCTGCAGAAAAGGAATTTTGAATGGGAAAAACAAGTTTTACTTCGATCTAATTCAGTTAATTTTAGAATGGAAAGTTCAAGAAATAGTTAGGCTTTGTTCTCTCTAAAGATGATATTTTCAATACGCACTATTGATAAAAGCAGTGGACAGAAGAATGAGGCAATCAGTTAACCTTCCAAGGTGTGCCACCTTCCTAAGCACTGGATCAATCCGATTAAGCAACGCAGACAAAGAAGCAGCAGATCCAGCACGAATAATCTCTTCAGTAAAAATATTTACCTAGAGTACATAAAGCACTAAATATGCATTAGGATATTAGTTGGACGCTTCAATGCTTGAGAATGCCATCTTAAATAGAAAAATGTTAGCATGCCTCAGTAGCATACTTACAGCCCACTGGTCAACGCCAAGCAGTGATCCAAGGTACTCAGCTGATGGCTGAAGAACTTGATGGAAATATTCTGCCTTAGTAGAAAGTACAATTCTAGTTCTATCAAGAACAGATTTTGCATATAATGCCCAATGGTCATCTTTTCTTTTGGACAGTTCCACTGCATGCTTCCAACCCTTTGTGAAAAGTAAATAAATAGGAGTACTTAACAAAATTACGAACAACTAATGGAGAACTGAATATTTTCATCTTAGGATTGTGATTGAAAGGTAAAGAAGCAAAAAAGAAAAAGAAAAAAAACAAAAGATAATCCCAAAATTTGAATATGAGTCTTTGTTTTAGAGGAAAGTTGGAGGATATCAGGATAAGCTACTTTGACAAAGTTTTGCAAATGCAAAATGTCCTTTAACTAAATGTTTGAATTACGTGCGTTTTAAATACAAAATTAGCAATTAGACAAATTCTAAATATCTTCAAAAGCATGAAGCTTATCATTATATAAGGTGTAAAACCATCTCATCATTTTCCATGAAGTGATAAGTATTGTTTTTAACAGTTCACCTCCTCAAATTCCAAACTTAAGCAGAAAACAATGAATAGAAGTTTTGCTCATTGCTAAATATTTTCTGGAGGAAAAGGGAAGTTGAATAAGAAATGACTAAGGGGCATTTAGTTCAATGCTATCTTGGTGTTATGTCATGTTATTTAGAGAAAAAAATTATTTGATTTAATGATATACATAGATAACCTTCTAAAAAATATGAAATTATCATTCAAAAGATGATATCTAGATGTTATGACATCTACATAACATGACATAACAATAAGATAACATTGAACTAAATGCCTCCTAAGCGTAAAATTAAAATTGAAAGAGATACTTAAAACACACATGAGATGATTATTTAATAAATCATGCTTTACTCAATGTTTTGTTTGAGGAAGTTACCCTCTAGATTCTTTATCGACAGAGACACCATTATCCTTGATGGCTTAGGTCATACTGCATCATCATCACCTTAATGAATCAATGCAAATTTTATATTTGAGTCATTTTATTTTGTGGAGTACTTTTGAATTGGTTTAGTGGAACCAATTACTTATGGTAATGAAATTGAGTCATCTTACCTTTTTATTTTAGGAAAGGTTTAGAAAACTTGCAATTGGTCATTTGTATGCAGATCTTGATTAATGAAACTTGAGTGATCATGAAAGCTTGATTTTTTTCTTTTCTTGATTTTGGTGATGAAGTTGATATCAAAAAGGCTGAGGTTTGGGTAGAATCCTTAAACCCTACTTATCAATAAATAGCTAAACAAAACGCTTCTCTGGTTTCCATCAAAATCTACCCACTGGTCTACACATGACATCAAATAGCAAGCTTCATCCTCCACCAAATGAAGCAGCAACGTGAAGGTCAATGCAAACAAAAGCAAAGTGTGTCGTTGGATCATGATAAACCAGCCACAAGTAAGCTGACACAATTGGTTCCACTGTTGCGCACAACTTCCTGCCATTTGTTGACTTGGCTCGCCAACTCAACTAATTAGTATTAATTTCTCAATATGAGATATTATTTTGGGGTAATTCCTTCCATGCCTCTAAGGTAAACCTATGATTCCACCTTGTCTGGGTCCCTCCTGCCAAAACAATTTTCCATGTGAATCTTTTTAGACTGATTTCGTTAAATTGGACTGTTAAATTATTATTTTAAAAAAATTAAAATATATATATTTAAATATTAAAAATTACTATTATGAATTAGAATATAAAAAAATATAAGTTGAGGTTAAAATAACAATTAAAAATATTTAAATATATTTGCAATACTTAAATATATTTTTTAAATTTTTTAAAAATGACAATTTAATGATCAAACTTAATAGAATCTGTTAAAAAGAGCACATGTGGAAAAACAATTTGTTCAAAAGGGACCCAGATGACACGTTTTCTTTTTTGTGGCTTGGTTTGAAATTTGTATTATATCTGAGAGGCATGAGTGGAATTACTACTATAATTTTTTCCAATATCAAATTGATTATTAGTTAGAATAACTGGGATTAATTTTAATTTAGATTGTACAATTTAACTTTAATTGAGAAATCTAAAATTCAATTAAGACTATTGTAATTTTATGGGGATCAATTTAGTTCTTGATCTCTAGATGTAATGTCTATACATATTAAAGTGGAAATAAGCAAAAGGAGAAAACTTATGTTTCTTTGCAGAAATTATAATTTGGTCTCCCAATTTCTCCCAGTCTTAGTCATATGTCCTAAATCCTTAAACTTTGCTTTCGAAAATTATAATTTGGTCACCTAATTTTTTTAATCTTAGTCTTAAGTTCTAATTCCTTAAACTTTGTTGTATTGCAAAAACTATAATTTGGTCTTTCGATTTCTCTTAGTCTTGCTCTTAGGTTATAATTCCTTAAACTGTTTCCTAAGTAGAGGAGAAAGCTTGTGTCCTTACGAAAATTATAATTTGGTCACACTAATAGAGTAACATAGCAATTAATTAATATAAATAGTAATCTAAGAAATTAATATTAGATACTCTTATCTACTAATAGACATTTACGAATATTATCATACAACATAAAAACAATATTTATAACAATAACATTTTCTAATATATCTTTCTAAACTTGGTAGCCTTTAATTTTCCATCAAGCGAGAAATCACTGAAATTTTAATTTTGAATAATTCTATTTATAGAATTTTAATTTCTCGGGTACCATAAACTCAATAATTGAAATTAATTGCTCTTAATTGTAATTAATTTCCCATTGAATTTTTTTTAAAATTTCCCATTGAATTTGTTGATCTCTAATGCAAATTCACATTTTATCCTACATCAATTAGGTATCATAGCTTACTTCATGTCAGAGCATATTATTAGAGTATTTATTTCACCACTTATCCTGCAAGTCATTTTATTTTGTTGGTTAGTTTACTTATGTTAACCTTCAGTCCGTATAATGTCTGCTCTAAAGCAACTTCATTTGGGAGAACTAAAGCTGAAAGATTTTCTAGCTAATTGCAGATTAAGATTATTAGAAAGACCTCAAATAAGCCAGATAACTAGAAATGGAGGACATTATTCTTCTTGAAGAAATTGAGTCTATTTTAACCAGAGAAATTAAAAGAGAACAGCCAAGACAATACCCAAACACGCATATAACTAAATCCCATATTTATTCAAGGAAAAGTACAATTGACAACGGGAAAGAAAAATTCAAAGAAATGATTTTGGAAGTACCTTTAAGCAATATATAAGATCCTCATTGTCATCTGAAGATAAAGCTAAATTTTCAAGAACAAGAGAAATGAAGTACATAATTTTCTGAGACATAAATGAAATAGCCATTAGAAATGACCATAATTCCAAGCACATTCAAACAAGTAATCTACTAAATAAAAGATGTAAAATACCTCAGGTTCTGCATTATTTAGTTCTTCGTATCCCCTTTCTATTGTTGTCCTAACTGCAGAATCAAGGGCAATATCCAAAAAGATGAGATCCTTTAAACGTTCATGGGAGTTCAATAGCAAAGTACAAAGTTCTGCTCGTGCTTCCAATAAACCCTGAAGATAAAATGTTTATTCTTTAAGCATTCAAATCCAGGTAAACGTTGCCAAATAGACAAAGTGATGTAGGACAAAATGCAGATGATATATGAAATTGAGATCAACTATTTTAAATGATAAATTATTTAAAATAAGATAAATATCAAGAAAAGTTCAAATCCCGCAAAGTAAACTAATTCAAAATTTAAATTCAATGGGCAGTCAAAATCTTTCAACTAAATCTGACATGGTGTTTCAAAAAGTTATTAGATTCTTTCAAATTCAAACACTTCGATCTCGACTATCCTTACCTGAAAATGGGAAGAAAATAAATTGTGAATGTGAATTTGAATGCCCATTTTGTTGGTTCCTCCCTTGTGAAAATATTGGGATTTTAATGTTTACAACAAATTTAAATTAATTTGTACTAATAAAATTGTTTAGTGCTTTTGATCAAAGGCTTATAAATATATATATATATCTCAATCGTGATCAGGCTGGATAGTGAGGAGATGTCTATTTGTGCTAAAATTGTGATTGAATCAAGTTGGAGAGAAATGATACAAGCGTTGAAGATCAAGTGAGGTAGACTTGGGGTCGGTAGCGACCCTCAATAGAAACTTTGACCTATTTGAGGGATTTTTTTCAATCAATGTAACCTCAATAGTGAGGTTGACCTTGTACCTGATTGCTGACCTGTTTTGAATGCTCAACGGCTAGTTGAGGACGTCGACCTCCAGGCTTTTTCCAGCTAGCTTTTTTAATTATTGGAGCATTTATTATTAAGAGGATGGATCTTTTGGGTCTCCCTCTTGGCTCATGGCACACTCTACTTGCTCCCATCAACCACTACCATTCTCTAACATTCCAAAGTATTAAAAACATTCAAGTCGAGATTTAATCAAGGGTTTTAAAACGATTGAGGTGATTTCGATCTCAAGTTCTTAAGCTCTTCATCTCAGTCTTCTTCTACCCCTCAAGATACAATTATAAGGAAGAAGAGTGAATGCTTTTCTTTTATTGTAGTATTTTTTATTTTCTTTTTACCTTCACTTTGTGTGTGGAAAGGGTCTCCAAATAAGGGTTGGAGGAGATAAGTGAGTGTGCCCACATTTAAAAGTAAGGAGGGCATTTAGTGAGTGACTAGAGGAGGATTTGTGTACAGACTTCTCCGCTTAAACCAATGAGTGTGCTATAGTGAGAATTTTCCACTCGAGGCAGGATGGAGTAGGCTCGAGTTTGAGCCGAATCACGTTATATTGTGTGTTCATTGTGGATGTGAATCGTTTTTCTTGATTGCACTCATTATTTGTTTCCGCTTGTGTTCTCTCTTATTACTTGCATATTTGAGTTATTGCACTAACTATTTATAAAGTACATTAAATCTAAAATTTTTAATTAAATCTATTCACCCCCCTTCTAGATGTCATACTTGATCCTACACACTTTGGAATGAATATGAAGTTGATTGCTTTGACCAAGGATTGCCAATCCTTCACCTGGACATGAAATGTAGTTGATACCACCATGTGAGTATACACTGGCTTTGTTTACAGTGAAGTCATCAAGCAACCAACAATATTGGAGTCTTCCGATTCAGAACTTCATGTAGAAAAGTGAAATGGAGATGGCTGTTTGGATTGATCTTACAGAAGCTTAAGGCTACAGGTAGGCTTGCATTTGAAGAGAAGGAGATGACTTGCACTTGAGATATGCTTCACTGGATGGCGCTAAACTCACGAAGATCAGCAGTCTTCATGGACGGGTGGTGTAGGCATACGGGAGCTTCACCAGAGAGGGAGCTATAGTGGAGGGAGGCTTCTATTGGAATGGGGTAGTAGACAGCATGAGGGATTCTCGTTGACCACTCAGAATGAAGATACAATGCAAATTTACCATGAGTAGGACAAAGAATGGTCACAGGAGGCTGCCACAGGCAGCAATGAAGATACGACAGTGATGGCTGAAAGTCAAGGACTGGTGGCTCAGACTTGGTGGTAGCTAGGTTTTTGAAGTGAGATTTTTGTTTCCCAGATTTTTTTCTCACAAATAGGAAAACTAAGGTTTGAAGTACTCTCACCTAAGGTTCCCATAACCTTTCTTTCTGAGATATCGATCCCTTCCGAAGTTCTTCACCCCCAAAAACAAATTGCACTCAAACTAAGATTTTTGTTCATCCAAGGCTCAATCTGAAAGTTCAAGTACAAACTATATTTATAAAGAGCCAAATCTTATTCTAATTTAAAACTAGTTAATGTGGAAAAAACAAACCCTAAATATTTACAAAAGACAAACTAATAAAGGCTTTCTGATGCTAGAGCACCCTTGACTTCAGCATTATTGATGACGAAGCATTTAGATTTGTTGGCCCGACTTTGGATCTTTATTATCTTCATTTCTATATTTTTCTAGTTTATTTGAGTGGATCTTGAATTGACAACATTTATGTACATATATTAGGAACATGTATCTTGTATGGATATATGTGTACACAAGTGCAGAGGAGGAACCATTGCTTTTCAAGTTTTCAGTGATTTTTTGGGATTCAGACGCATCAGATAATTCTGGAGTTGCCTAGGTGCAAAAGAGTCTAATGCTTCATATTTTGTTTAAGGGCAATGGCGAGTAATTTCCAGAGTTCTCTATGGGCAAACTCGTCTAAAAGGTAGCCTGGCGCTGAAAGGAGAAACAAGCCATTACGTATTGAATGTCAAATTCGCTTCTGGTTCTCCAAATTGGTGTAGAAAGGTTGCAAGCCCTCGGTATCACACAACAGTAGAGGAGAAAATGAAGTTTAATCACTTCAATCACCACAATTCCGCCATCCAATGCACATGATTAATGGTTAGATTTATTTGAAGGGAAAATTAGGGCTTATGAAAGCTATTTAAGTAGAAACCAGCGGAGGTTTTGACAGCCACTTTGAAGATATAAAATGAAGAAAAATTAGAGATCTTTGCAAGCTAATCTCTAGAATTTGGAGGGGATTCAAAACTAGATATCAGCGTGGAGGAGAAGATCTAAAGCAACGACACCTATAGATTTGACGTCCGTTTGCATGGAGCAGACGAAGGGTTTGAGCCCCTTATCTTCTCATTATTACCATTATTATCTCCATGTTGCTATCCCAGATCATATTCACTTGTTTTTTTTTATTATCTCCATTTGAACTATATTCTATATTGAATTGAAAACTCAACTGGAAAAGAGCTTTATGTCCATTTCCTCCTATTACTAGCTGTTGGATCGTCCTTGCTGAAATCACTTGTATTTGCGTTGGAATACTTACATTTTAATGGCTAAATTTGCTACATAATTGGGTACAGTATACTTGAACCTTAGAATGACAACTCATTTTCTATGCATTTTGTAGCGACCTTATGATTCTTATGCAATTGTTAGCTTCATGCTTTGATCATTCTTCTTTCGTGCTCAACGTGATATTCACGTCGATTAGTATTAAGCCTTTATCATGCTTGGGTTATTTTCTAAGTTGTTTATGTGGATAACTAGTCGAGTCACATTCATCAACATTCTTGAACTATGTTTTCACTTGTTTAGCATTTTGATATACTAGTTAGCATTTAGATCACACGTTTAGGTCTTAGCTTTATTTACATTGCATTTCATTTGATTATTGGATGATATGGTATATTGAGTTGTGCCTACTAGTTTTCATAGATATTTCGGGGAGATACTCAATTGCATTCTTTGCATTTCACATATATAGGATCCATCGGTTTTGTGCCTACATCACTTTCACTAAAGAAGTCTATAAATAACAAAATAAAAAAGGATAAATATCATCCAAGTCCCTGAGCTTTGAGGTTAATATCAAGTTAGTTTATGATTTCAAAAATTTTCAATGAGGCCCCTGAGATTGACATTAAAATTTCAATCAAGACTTTTTCATAAATTTTAACAAAATTTATTATTAAATTAAATTATAAAATATAAAAGGACAAAAATACCCTCATCTACCTTGCCAGCGGCCCTGAGCAGGGTGCTGTGAGCGAGAGCGCAGCCACCCGTGGCAGCCCATCACGACGTGTGTCCAGGGTCCGCGTACGCATGAGATGCGCATGATGACAAGATCTGCTGCAACGTCGGCGACGGGTGATCACTGATGTAGAGTTCGAATGAGAGGTAGGGGTATTTTTGTCTTTCTACAATTAACAATTTAATTTTAAAAATTTGAGAAAAAATGTTAAAATTTATAAAAAGGGTTCGATTGAAATATTGATGTCAATCTCAGGGACCCCCATTAAATTTTTTTTAAAATCATAAACCTACTTGATATTAATCCAAACCTTAAGGACTTAGATGATATTTACTCATAAAGAAAACAAAAAAATCCACATCATCAATTTGATATCAGTGTGCATGATTTAATTTTGGTCATCGATCATCAAAATGTCCCAATCACAAAGCCATACAAAATACAACAACCAAGCCTTTATCCCACTAGGTGGGGTCGGGTACTTGAATCCTCTGTCTCCATTGCACTATTAAATAACAACTCTTGATTCAATTCTAAATATGTAAGGTCATTTCTTATAATTTTTTATCAATGTCTTTTTTGATCTTTCTCTTTCTTTTTTTATATAGGCAAGAACCAACTCTTCCCTTTTTACAAAGCCATATAAAATAATGTTCAATTTTTTTCTATAGTATCATTGATTACATATGTCAAAAGGCTAATATTAAGGCTAAAGAAGAATTCATGTTCTAGTCATGCAAAAGATTCCCAAGGTGATACAAGTGTTGAATTATTATAAGAATCACCTCAAGTAGTGGCTCCACCATTTTATCCTCAGCATGGTCAAGTATGAATTCAAGAAGCTCCTGTTAATAACATGAGAACAAAGAAATACAAAAATTAGCCATTTGTATTGCAGATTGCTGGTAATATCATGAGAAAGTTAAAAGAGTGATTTTACAACAAATCCAGATGGCAAGCCTCTAATAGGATTTATTTGAACTCCAACCATAAAGCCTTCACCCTGAAGAACAATAAAAGCAACATTAAACTAAATGATTATAGACGATTACTTGATTAAAAGATTTACCTCAGATTTGTAACCTAAGCAAGTTGCAATAGCAGACTCGAGATCAGCACCTGAGTGCACAGCCTGGAAATTAAATGCAAACCTCACTACTTCTACATGAATGTTAATATACCTTGAGAAGAATAAAAATGCAAGAGATCTAATTTGATGATCCTAGAGAATGTATTTGAACCAAGAAATCACAAAAACATCAAGAACAATCTAACATGCGCAATGGCATAAAATATTAGTTATGTAATAAATATGAACGCAATATGCAATTTCATATGGCAAAACTTTAATAAACATGAGAAGTCACTACAATAAATAAAAATAGATACTACAAAATAAGTACTAGGAATCACGCCATTCATAATCCATGCCAAGAAGAATGCATAATTTTGACGAGGATCTCCTTTTTCCTTGTCTTAGTAGAAACATCAAGGAGTGAAGGTCTACTAGGCTGTTTCTATTTTGAAACGTTAGTATGATAATTTCTAACTTGAGAAAATTTCATACTACAATGGAAACAATTTTATCCAATGGAGACACCAAGAAAACAACTTTAATTCTAATGGAAAAAAGTCATACATAATTCTATTCCAATGGTTGAAGGTCTTTAAATGTTAGCCTGCCAGCAAACCTATAACCCATGAATAATAAGTAGCAAGTGAACAACCACTATTTAGGTGAATGATAATGGCTGGGTTAAACAGTTTCATGTCGAGGTTGTACTCAACCTGACTCAAAAATAAAACCAATAACTCAAAATAAATAATAAACCAATAATAAGTGAAAACACTTGAATATTATCAAATAAGTACTTAAAACCTAATTATTCCAAAATAGGCTATAACTCAAATGTATATAGGAGTAAGTACCGGGCAATGACAATTAAGAGATCAAATATCGACAAGATTAGTGTAGCGGAGATGCAAATGCTTATATAGTGAACGGTCACACTAAAGTAGAGTGCACTAAAAATGATTGTATCACTGATAATTAGAGGGAGTTGATGTGGCACATATAAAACATAAGATAAGGGATGTTCAAGGTGATTTCCATTGTCCACTTCTAAAGGCTCTTCTACGAAAATGTGAGGGGGCCCAAGTCATGATGGTAAGGAAAAGTGTGAGGGGGTCACAAGTCATGATGGTGAGGAAAGGTGTGAAGGGGGGCCTTAGTCATGATGGTAAAGGAGGGGTAGACCAAAATTGACTAGTCATGTCCTAAACTCATTTGCAACTTATAAAGAGTATTGCTTTAAATGGAATTCAAATGGAGAAAAGAAATCCCTCATAGTTTGCTATTAAGGACTTGTTACAGCATATAGAAAGGCTTATGACAGTGATGACGAATATTAGCCCATAGCACATCACTAATTACACTTATGATTAGTAGTTAAATCTATGATGATCGATGGGCACAACAACTTTTTCACATAATTTCAAAGTAAGATTTATTCTTAAAAAAAAATATTTCCGAAAAAAGTAAGATTTATTGTTACAATAATATGGAACAATGCAATGGCTAGTCTACCATTAATACAAAATTATGGTCTGTAGTACAAAATTGTGGTTCATAGGAAGCGATACATTAAAAAGGACTTTGCACTAAAATTTTTTCAAAAATATAATATGTGACTCTTTTGCCAAAATTAAAGGAAGCATATGAAGTGTAACTAATAATACTACCAAAAACAACTAAATGGACTTGGAAATGGAAACCAATCAATAGGAAGCAATGTTTTCGTAGTTTGCTGAAAGTTTTAACAATACAAACAAACTATAAAAAATGACCATGTATATCCAACAATTCAGAAAAAGTAGATATTGATACTTCTGCTCAGCTCACCTTAAGAGTCCTCATGTAATTTCCTAGATCACGCAAAAGGCCGTCCTTTTGGCCAGGCCTAAAATTTGGTTCAGAATGAATAGCTCGGTCATAGCTTAACAAGCGGTCCTTTGTAATGCCATTTTCATTCAAGGTTCTCCAGTAAGTATTGATATCAAAATCGCAGTTAATATAGTCAATAAGTGCCTGAAAGAAAGATACATCCACCTCAAGTAAGAGAAGCTTTTACATCTTCAGGTCAAGTTTACGCATTAAGCACCTGGCAAATTACTACATCATCAGGACTGGTGTTATTATGCAATTTCTGATGCCATTCCTCCATCATACCACCTTTGCAGTCATTATTCCTCTGCAGGCAACAATATAACAATATATCGTCAATGCAAAAATTCTTAACATACAAGACATTACCTAGATTGGGACAAACAGACTACTGGTAG
This sequence comes from Apostasia ramifera, assembly GCA_019297695.1. NCBI lineage: Eukaryota > Viridiplantae > Streptophyta > Magnoliopsida > Asparagales > Orchidaceae > Apostasia > Apostasia ramifera. Next base: position 88,393 of record JAEMOT010001512.1, on the reverse strand, counting down.
AGAAGCGGTGACCCAAATAAGAGTTCCTTAATACACACCCAAGTAATACCAAGAAGACTGCCTAAAGAGCAGGCTTTTCTTTGAACTAAAAAAGAAAGAACTACAGATACCTGTATGACCAATATTTCATCCCGAATGCGTTGCCCCACATCACCTTCAGCTCCACGACCAACAGTAGACATGATAATCCTCAGTATCTCCCTATACTGGGGATAACTTTTGAAATTATCCTGAAGCAGGTCCGTAAGCCGGTCCTGTGCTTTACTTATCTCACTACAAGTATAACAAAGCATTTTATGGTTCAAAAGGATTATAAATTGTTTTGAAACAGCTGCAACAAGAACAATTAAGGAAATAAATTTATTGAGCAGGCCCCAAGCATAAAGGTCCATTATTTAGTCGTTTAAAATTGTTTCTTTCTGGGACATTTTTCAAAGAATGCTTTAAAGCCATATCAATCAGATTTTGTTTTACTTTTGTTTTCTTAGAACAGGTTTTTATCTGATTCAGATACATTGTCAACAACAAGAGACATAGCAAAAAATCCATTACTACATACTAGAGTTTCCCTGTAAACTTGGAAGCTTATTTGTTTCATGAAAAGGGAATTTAATATACTAAATAATCCATGGAACAGAAAGATAACAGGCACTATGGTACTGAAATTATCTTACCGAGGTTTCACATTGTAATTTTTATTCCATACAAGCTGCCTTGTTGCCATAAATCTCATCCATACAAGAATTCCAGCAAAACCCAATGTTCCAGCTTCTCTGGCTTGGTCTAACAGGTCTGATGCTATGCTGAATCTGCTCAATGTCAAGAAATGTATTGTTATAACCTTCAGAAAACATCTATTGTATTGTATTGTATTGTTCACCTTCAAAGAAAACATATGTTGTTATATTAAGAAGACTTAATCAGAATTAGATACAATTGAGTAAATATTGAAGAAGACAAAAAGAAAGAAAAATAATCCAAGGAATATAGAAACCAACACAACAGTGTCAAAAGAAATTTCAGGTAAAGAAACAAAGTATAAGAAGACAACTTCTGTCACAAAAAACAACTAGAAAATTTATTCTTTGTATATTCACTGATGACGTTCTAATAAGTGAAAGCTCTCAATTATTGATTCTACTGAATATTTGGATAAGGAAATGTTGAGATTTATGGTATTAAACCTATGCATCAGAGATCTTTCTGCATCACTCTCCATCTGTGCTATCCTGTCAAGCAAAGCCTTTGCAGTACCTTTTCCTACACCAACATCCTTTAAGAAACCATAAAACAGAAGGTTTAGCCATTTAAATATCTTCAACTGGGGATATCTTTAAAAACATGAATGATTTTGTCTAATAGAACACACCTTCAAGATCTTTGTAGTTTCATTACTGAATTCAACATAGAAGTCTGAACCATTGTTCTTTATCCAGTATCCATCAGAACGAAGAACAAATGGCATCCCTTCATAGTACCCTTCATCTATATTTATCTCAATATGTTTTAACTGAAACATTAGAGTAGATTACAAATAACAAAATAAGCAAAATAGAACCGATACAAAGGCATCCACAAAAAAAGCTTAATTAACATTTTAGCAGCTCTTTGCAATTTCTCCTAAATTTTAACCATGAAAGCTAATCTTAATACAAAGCTTAATTAACATTTTAGCAGCTCTTTGCAATTTCTCCTAAATTTTAACCATGAAAGCTAATCTTAATACCTCATGAGCTGGGTTTGCTGAGGAGATATCGACAAAAGGAGTTTCACAAGCCATTTCTAGCAAAATGGAATTTGCTGGTAATGTATTCATAGCGGGAAGCTGCAGTATGTGAAGCTCAAGCAGGTGATACACAAGGAAAGTGTACTTTATGGAACAGTGCATAACTCACATCCAAATAATTTTCAGTTCTGTTAAACAAAACGCTAGAATGTGGAGCTGGAACTCTACCATCCATTCTCTAGCATTCTTGGATAATCCCCAGTGTAGAATGAGTAGTCCCTTATAATCGGTGGCTAGAAAAACCTTCGTTTTACCCAAAGGTTTCATAACAAGCACCTTGCAATACAAAAAACACATTAATTATAAATACTTTACACTAGATTAAAAAACACAAAAAATGATATTTCATTCAACCATAAGCTCCCTGTCATCCAGATTAAAGAGCCATGTGTTCACAGTAGGACCCTCATCTCTCTCCTTTAAGGCCCTTGACCAGAGTTCCAAAGCTGTTGGTGGTTTTTGAATCACAACAGTTTCCTCCTCTATAGCCTTAGAAGAATATTTGCTGACTAACTGCATAATGTCCCTATCTTTCCGTCTGATTTTTTTTACAGCAAAATATTTTTTATCCTTAAGTTGCCGGGACACTTTGCTCTTTATATTTCCTTTCAAAATCTTCTGCCGAATCTCACTGAGGGAAGTCCCTTTTTCTAACTCCACCAGGAGTTCTTTCTTTGCTTCCTCAAACTCCAGCTATATAATTAAAATCAAGTTCAGAATTAGGACAAAAATAGAGAAAACAGCCAGAATTTCTTAAATAACGATAATAAGAGGTGGCAAGGAAGTTAAATCATGCATTTAACATACAACTTGTCTCTCTGGAGTATAGGTTGGTTTGCCAGCTTTCTCCCAGTGGATATATGCCTGTACTTGTATAAGATCATCTGGGATTTCAACTTTAGCAGATAGGTTCTTCTCATTGTTTCCATCTTTCACACTAGAAGGAGTTTTGGTCAACCTTGCACGAAGTTCATCCACAGAAGTACCCCTTCTCATTTCCTCGAGTAATTCATTTTTAGCTAGTTCATATTCTTTCTACAACATACAGTAACACTGCCGTTCAAGGTTTTGTAACAAAAATTAAACATATAATTCAGCAAGTAGAAGAACAACAGTTGAAGTCTAAATGGAGCAAACTGATGAAAATATTGAAGTTGAACCACAAGCAGCGAAAATTGACAATTGCCTACTCTATCACCTACAGACATACATGCATCATGAACCATGGAAAAGATCCAGAGAAAAGCATGTTATAATAGCATGGCAAAGCCTGCCAAAATAACCCAATTTTTTTGGTTAAAAGGCCATGAATGAATTGAATACAAGAAAAATCAAACATAGAACAGGAAAATAAAGAGGATTTATTATAATGCATATGAAAAAGTATATGTTCCATGGAAATGCATATACAACTCCAAGTAAATGACATCATTAAGATGCCATGATATGATTAATGCACATGAATTCTTCACATCATGACGTAGGAACTCTGCATACACAATTATTAAAAAATAATTCACATTTCTACATATTTGTATTATAGCCATGCTAATTTCTATCTGCGAAATGACAAAGTAACTAGTTAAGTGCCAATAGATCAGTTAAAATCGTAGGTAGTATAAGCTATTTTTATTTTGGCACTCAAGTATGCATAAAATAGAAATGTTTGACCTCGAAGAACAAGTTGCTAACAAAGCAATCGGAATACTTGCCTTTTGCTGTTCTGGTGTATAAGACTGCCTGTCATTTCTCTCCCATCTAATATAAGCATGAATCTGTACAAGGTCTTCTGGAAGTGTGATATTGGCATAATCCGAGATTGATTTATCTAGAATGTGATGGTTATAACCAGTCAATTGGACATGGAAGTTCTGGCCATTATTTCTGAACCTGAATCAAAAGAAAAGGCAGCAATATAAATAAACCATTGAAAAATGGAATGTAGGGAGGCCACAACATACCATTTGTTCTGTGCCTCATCAAGTACAAGAAACTCAATAGCTTGTACTTCAGGATCATCAATCTCTACTGTGAGGAAGGAACTGGAACCAGACTATATATAAAATGGAATTAAAACTAGTTAAAAATAAATACATTTCACACGAATATCACGTCATATGCAAGAAGACACATTTTTCTTTTTTCTAATAATTGAATATTGAATAACATTATTCCAAAAATACTATAGAATTGCTTACTCCTGCGAACGGAGTTCTCAGAGCTTGGTTTTTGTAAACTTTTGTTCCATCTGGACGGCGAGAGGGGAGAGCCCATCCCCTACAAATATACAGCTTGATTAACAATTGGAATTCCAAAAATATGAAAATTATATGCTTATCGTAACCAGCATTACTTCCTTCCATGAGAAGTCACACCCCAGTGGAGAACAAAGGAATCTCCACAATTGGTAATTTGGAACGTGATCTGCATAAGAGAGCTTTGGGGAGGAGATGAAAGAATGACCTAAATAATATGAGAGGATGGTTATGTTAGCTTAAATCAAAATTTGATATTTACAAAATGATCTTTATGATTCCCAAATACCTGCAGCTCAGAATTTGGATCCAATCTAAAGCTCCCATATAGCTGCACACAAATTAAGAACTTGTCAGAAATATATCAAATAGATGTTTGATACTTAAATCACATGTTGAGCTTCCTATCAATGCATCAATGCTTTTAAAAATAAAAAGAAAAAAATCTAAAGCAATCATGGCACTTCAACCTGTTGGCCTGAGGTTTCTAAATTCTAACCAAGAGGCTCAATTCTTAATTTCAATGACAACCACATAACTACTAATTACTATGGTTAAGTAATTCGATAGGTATCTGAATGCTTATTGAAGAGACAAAGTATGAAAAAGTGACAACGTAGTGCAAGATAAAAGCATTGACTGACCTCAAAATAGAGCAATTGAGAAAATAATTGCTTTTATGTTTTGAAGTGATTATAAAGCACTTGATTAGTCTTTATTTAAATGCATATGCCAACCCTAGGATTAGTTGATACCTTGGATCAAATCTTACCTATTTGATCCTTCTCTTTCAACTAGCACATCCTTATTATCACAAATTTGTCTTTTCTTATAGAGCTTCAATACCTATGGAATGCACGCAGATATATATGCGTACACACACACACCTATACATATACATATATATGGATAATATTTTTCTTTCTTCCATGCTTACCGACATAGAGATTTATCTTACCCTTCTCTGTTACTGTTCATTACTGACACAAGTTGCTTCTTTAGCTCACATTTTTTACCCACAAATATCATATTATTTTGTGTCTGTTGGAGAGTATTCAGTAATTCTCCAATCTTATAAGTTTTCTATATCAATTTCTTCTATACTGTAAAAATTCAAACTTTATTCATCAAACAAAAAACCATCAAACTTTGTGTGAGCCCCTTTTGTACCTATCTACAACAATTGGTGTTTGATTCACCACCTTATTGACTATATCTTTCCATATACACGTCCAAATAAGCTCATTCTATTGCAAAGTAGACATCTATATTTTCCAAAAAAATTTATCTGATATCTTCCACCATGATTCAAGCCCAATTTCAAATCCTATATCAACCTGGCACGTAAATTTTATTTTCAAACTTTTTTATCGGTAGAATCATATGGCCATAAACAACTAGCTTTTCAAGTTTTGGCCATCTAGAGAGTTCTACTATTAAGATTATAATCGAGTCTTGTATTATAATCACCCCTCTACAAGACTCGATTAATACCTTTGATATTCTTCCAAGTTTTCTAATCATCTTGGGCTATAATAACATATAAAACTCTTGGGTTTTAGGATCAACATTTGGAGATAGGATATTTTGTTATTTATTTGTTAGTAAGCAAATTATTATATTTGTCAACCAGTTGATAAGCTGTCTTAAGCTGAGTTTTCATATTTAGAATAATAAGGGGATGAAAGGAAAGTAAGTTTGCTTAGGACTACAATAATAAAATAACCTCAAACTAGTCCAATTTCATAGTAACTAAATGCGTTTGTTTTGTATGTATGTAGACGAAATAATCCATTGAAGATCGTTTAGTGTGTGGATTCCTTGTGATGAAGCCATAGAATCAATTGAACTGATCAACAATTGTTCCATTTGAGGATTTCAAACAGTGAGCGATCCGTACACAGCACTAGGATTTCTTCGAGGATAGAATAATGTCTCCTACTAGAAATAGGTAGGCGCCCATTTTTTCCACTTCCCTCCGACTTTGGTGAGGTTAACCAAAATTGTCTCTGAATAACAAATCTCGTTCTCACGTGATTTTTTATTTGATATGATGTTTGGTTAGGTAATTACTCTCAAGTAAGGAAGCAAAGATATTCTCTTTATCTACCCACGATTTTGCCATGATTAACCCAACTTGCCTTGGACTACAATCCTCGTTCTCAAAGGTTTACTACCCGATATGGCATTGGTCTAGACAATTCCCCTCGAATAAGGAGATCAAGAATTTTGTCTCCTAAACAATTCATGAGATAGTTATGCTTGCTAACTCCAAGATAGATTCCAATGAGGCATTCTGGGAAAAACTTCCATTCTTTATCAGTGGAATGCTAAACTACACAAAGGGTATTCCAACATTGCTTTCCCAAGTCATTCTTATTCTTCTTTTCTTAGCCATGAAACCACTTGCTACCATGTCCTGAAATATTGCAAGAATCTAACAAGCAATATTTGAGAGTGGCCACAAGTTTAGCTAAAGAAGGTTAGGAGGAGACTTCATTATCTCTTCCATTGCTTTGAGTAAGGCCCAATTTTGGAGCAAGTTTCCATTTTGGGTATGTAAGCAGTATTCATTGGCATCCAGTGGGTCACACAAACTACACCCAACAGACGATACCTAGAGATGTGTAGCACTATGTCCTAAGTTGATTTACTATTTATCAAACCATCATTCTTCTGAAGAAATGCAAGTCCAAAATGATGCCTACATAATTTACCATATTAGAGCGCAGTTAAAGATAAAATGGAGGTAAACATCACCTGCGGGGAAGGATCGGTTGTAAGCACTGCACAAATGGGCATATTAATAGCTCTGTGTATTCCTTGTAGTACAATTGTTTTCTTGGGACTTCGATTTTTTCCAAGAAACAAATTTGAGAGCATGGGATTTTGCTTAAGAGGGGATGCATTGTCATTTTTGGAGCAAGGAGTAACACCATATGATAGGCATGTTGTGGTGCAAGGATGAATCTTGCTCTGATTTTCCAAAACAGAAGACCGATGTAGAACTTTCTGTGCAGCACAATGTCCTAAGTTATTGCTCATGTCATCTACACGTGTGTACCTGGAAAGTTACGAATTCTTTTTTAGAAAAAGTGCGACACATTCATCATCCAGAATGATGTATATTTTTTTAACTCAATAAACAACACAAAAGTTCCTATCCAAAAAAAACAAGAAAAGAATAGTTATGTTTCTTCCTACAGTAGCAGTTCATTTTTATCAAAATCATGTAATGTAAATCAATATCCATTAAAATGACTGAATAATATGAACGAGTGCAATTTAATACTAAAACTGGTAGAAATCACATAAGAAAGTTGAAATTCCTCAGAAAATTGTAGTCCAGTTTTAGTTTAAGGTTAAATTAATTTAACCGCAAACAAGTTTTTCCTAAAAAAAAAAGAAGTTTTGATTTTATTTTAAACATATTGCAAGCAAAAAAAGATGCTTCAAATTGAACTTAACAAGTTATTGCGGTTGGGCCAACTAAGAAATCTGACCAATCTGAAGCCATATCCGATCCATCAAGGAAATTAATCGCTGCAAGAATGATCAAATAATTTCAATTTCAATTATGGTCCTAAGAGAAATTCCTAGGCGTTAGCTGAAAATTTTATAAGCTCAAGAAGAAGATTTAGCAACTAGCCAAAATTGCTACCCTCCACAAGACGAATGTTTGTGCAAGTATAATCTGAAGATGATATTTGCGATCTGTAAACATAAGTAAGCATTTTAGGTGTCATTTGGTTAGAGGGTTAACCTAGGGTAACTTAAGTTATTCTAGGCTAACCCACCAAATGCCTTAACCTGCTGATAAATTAAATACAACCCATCCTGCCTAGCTAACCTGGGTTTCTTGCCCCCGCTCATTCCTTGAGTTAAATTATCCAGTGGTAACTGAAGTCTATCAGCTTATATTAATTGAATACATCTTTCAATCTCCATTTGCCAACACGTTTTTAATAGTTTTCCTTATAAAATTTTATGCAATATCAATATCCAACGTAGCTACTCACCTCTCAAGTTTTTTTTGAAGCTTACCTCTCACGTTTTCACTACACTATAAGGTCATCACAACCCAAACAAGTATAATTTTCTGGAATGTTGGCTTGCATGACTGGAATGTTGGGCAAAGCTTGCATTGGCTTCCAATTTTCTCTTAGCAGGCTCACTTCCGATTTGAAAATTAAAACAATAAAGAGAAAAATTGAATGGAAACTATATTATCTCATGACACACCATGGTTATTATGAAATTCATTTGGACTTTTATTTTCAGCAAATGGTTTTTTTAGTTGGATTATTAGGTTAATGAAAACGTTTTATGGACTGCAATAAGATCCACTATGATTTGTGATCCAACTTTGTGTTAGGTTATCCCTCCTTATTCAAGGAAGTTGAACAAGGTTGTTGAATCCTACTGTCACATTCATGGAAGATCGCTCCAGGAAGATATGGGCTTATCCAGTAAAGTCGAAGAATAAAGTGTTTGACAAGTTCTGGGGTTTCATTTATTAGTTGAAAGAGAAACTAGAAAATCACTCAAATGTGTTCTCACTGACAAAGGAGGCAAATAAACTGGAGAATAAAACAGATACTACCAATCCTTCATCATTCGTAATGAAAGAACAGTGCTGAAGACCTCATCTCAAAATGGAATTACTAAAAGGATGAATAATACAATCGTCGAACAAATTCAAAGAATGATGTCACATGCCATGCTATTAAAGAGCTTTTGAGCAGAAGCTCTCGTGATAGCAGTATACCTTATCAATTGTTTTCCTTGTGTCTCACTAGCAGGGGAGCTTTGAGAAAGAGCTTGGAAGAATAAGGAGATTAGGCTCAAGCATCTAAAGCCTGTTTGGCGCAAGGACCAAAATAGGACCAAAATAGTACTAGTTTAAAAAATAACAATAATAATAATAAATAAATTATTTTAATTATTCTACACAAATTTTAATATAAAAAATAATATTTTACTTTACATACTCAATAATTTTTAATAAAAATATAAACTTTATTTCACATCTTAGATCAAAATACTCGATTTGAATATTTTGGTCTAGAATATGAAATAAAGTTAATATTTTTATTTTAAATTGTTGAGTATGTAAAATAAAATAATATTTTTTATATTTTAAATTTGTGTAGAATGATTTAAAAATTTTATTTATTATTATTATCGTTGTTTTTTAAATTAGTACCATTTTGGTCCTGTTTTGGTCCTGTTTTGGTCCTCGCGTCAAACAGGGCCTAGGTGTGTTCGGATGTAGAGCCTTAGCCAAGATACCCAAGAATGAAAGGAGAAAACTAGATGCAAAGACGAAGGAGTGTATATTTCTCGAGTACGATGATGAAGCATACGAGTACAAATTAGGGGAGCCTAAGTCAGAAGATGATAATTCAGAGCAGAGATGTAATCTTCTTTGAAGATAAAACCCTAGAGGATATCAAAGGGAACAAAAGAAAGGTAGAACAACTAGTTCCCATTAGTCAAGAAGATCCACTTCCCAGACAAAGAAAGGAAACCAAACATAAACCTAAACACGACAACAAAGAAACTGCCGAAGAAGAAAGTTCAGAGAAAACTGAAGAGCAGCCCTTCAATGATGACTCCAATATGCTACCTTCAATCGAAGAACCAAGATCTTCACGAACACGAAGCTTTTAACAAGGTACCCCTCTGACGAATTTAGTACCTTAACTGATGCACGAGAAATTGATTGCATCGAAGAAGCTTTGAAGGGTAAGAAAGCGAAGCAATGAAAGAAGGCTATGCAAAAAGAGATGGATTCTTTGCATAAGCATGTAACCTTCAAACTGGTTAAGCTACCCAAAATGAAAGAGGTCATTATCAAACAAGTGGGTGTTCTTACTGAAACTAGAAAATTCTTCAAACAAAAAATAGAATTAACCTTGAAAAAATCTTCTCCCCAATAGTCAAAATGACATCAATTCAAAGATGTTAGCTCTGGTGAATCTTCAAGGAAAACTCGATGAAAAGATTTATATGAGACAACCAGAAAAATTCATTGAGAAGGGGGAAGGACTAGTCCACCATTTAAAGAAGAACTTGTATGAACTAAAACAAGCTCCACAATAGCGATACAAGATGTTTGACTTATTTATGGCCGAACAAGGATATAGAAGGAGTGCCTCAAATCACTGTCTTCTCAAAGACCTTTGGAGATAACACTTCAATAACTTTACTTCTTGTGTAGATGATATGTTGATTGTTGGCACAAATGTCGAAAAGATCAACAAGTTGAAAGCTAAGCTCAACAAAGTTTTTGACATGGACTTGGGTCCTGTCAAAGAAATACTAGGAACGAAGATCATGAGGGACAGGACTTCGAAGAAACCTTGGCAATCACAAGAAGCTAATGTTGAAAAGGTGTTACGACGATTCAACATGAGTGATGCCAGGCCAGTAACCACACCATTGGGAGGACACTTTCGTCTGCCAGTAGAATAGTGTTCTTGTATAGAAACAGAGAAGAGATGTCGAAGATCCCATATACATCAGTTGTGAGAAGCCTAATGTATGCCATGATCTGCACCAGACTAAGCATAGCTCAGGCAATAAGTACACTAAGTCGATATCTCTCCAATCCAGCAAAAGAACATTGGATTGTCATGAAGTGGATATTACGCTACCTCAAAGGCATAACTAAGCTTGGGCTATGTTTTAGAAATGGAAAGCCAAGCCTAGTAAGCTGTGTTGATGTTGATATTGCCGGAGATGTAGATAGTCGTAAATCTACATCTAGTTTTCTGATGAGCTTTACAGGGGAGCTATATCCTAGTAGTCGAATTTACTGAAGTGTGTGGCACTTTAATGATAGAAGTGGAATACCTAACCATGACTGACGGATACAAGAAAAGGTTGTGGATGAAGAAGCTGCTCAAAGAGATTTGTCACAAACAGGAAGAGTATATACAATGTACTAGATCAATCGACACTGCCAGATTCGACATCTTAACCCGTTGGGTTAGCAACCAGTTGTCAACGACTCCGTTGTCAACAAACCTAAAGAGACTTTGCTCCTATTGCTTTCTTGCCTCGTCGTTTCAGCGAGCTACAAATCTCTCGGCATAGGGATCCAATGAAAATTTTTGCAAAGAAGCCTGCTGCCTCGGTGATTTTGCCGCTTATTGCTCCTTCGACAATCTTGTTCCTTTTCTCTGCCATTGTCAAGTTGTTTCAAGGCTTCTGCATCTCTGTCACTTTTGGGCTTGTTGTTGAGGAATGCTAGGCCAATTACATCAACCTCCTTAGCAACATTGTTGATACACAACAAGCCAAAGGAAGTTGTACAATCAAAGTTTTATTTGTTGTTATAATCGCTACTTCTGGCAACGACCATCTCAACTGGTTTTGCATCTCCAGTACAATCCCTATTTCCCTGCCAGCGAGCTCCGCCACTTTCATCATCATCCCACAAAATGCTTTTTCTTTTTAGGAGAGTTCTTTCATCAGATTCACGGCAACACTATTTTTCTTGCAAACCACTTCTTTAAGCAATGGAAAAAGCCTCCCTCCTCCACTTGATCCACCAATCTCACGTCCACCTCCACAGCCACTTCTACTACAAAAAGGATCCTACCATTCCATCTAAGACAGGGTTAGGCATACCGCATGCTTGCACTTTCCTCATCTCTTATTGATAGAGTTTTTGGTGATGTTAGAATATTTTCATACATCTATTTGTTCTATTCTAACACTTAGATGAGAATTTTAGTGGAAGCCCTGTTGAATCACTTTACCATTCATCTCTACAAAGGGTGGTCAGCCGTGGAAGTTATCTCATTCCAACATTAGTTAATTTCTCATTCCAGCACCAGTTAATTGTATATTCTTATATAGTTTTGGGCTTCAGGGCATCAGCCATTTTTCCTAATTCTCCAAATAAGGCAGCCGTTAATTAACAAGATATCAATGGATTTGTGGGAAAAAAAAATCACTTATTGCATTTCATCTCTATTTCCATTCTGGGTTCAGTTAGTTATATGCAGCTTTTATTTTTCTTGTTGGATCAAAGAATTCTAGAAGTGCAGTCAAAAGACTAGTTATAGCCCATGATTTTTGATGAAGGAGAAATTGTGCTTTCGGCATTTATTTATGTTTCCCATCAGATTCATACTATACTTCTTAGAATCATTTTGGAGAAGAATCATTCTAGCTTCCTGAATGCAAAAAATGCTAGCTTCCAAGAGCAGACTGCCTCTAACTTCTTCTTGGGATGAGCAAACTGAGAAGTAATCACAAGTGCAGCAAGGTTTTGCCCTTTAAACTTAATTGGTGGATATTACTCTGTGATGTTGGATGTGGTCAAGTGGCTAGAAGGGTGTCCTCCAAGGTTTTCCTACTGATTTGGGGACTGTCATTGATGCTGATTAGGATGGAGGTAATTTGGAGGACTATAGTTTATAACTAATGCCCACCAGACGCTGATTTAAATGCTTGATGCTCATTTTATTTTTTGAACTATATGTGATTTTTCTTTAAATTTTGATTATTATGTGGCTTACGAATCAAAAGAAAATATTTTATTTGATGATGTACAACAACGAATCATTTTTTTTTGTTAATTGTAGTTTATGCTTTGTTTGATGTAATAGTTTTCTGTTTGTTACAAAAACAAATCTTGATTTGAGTTTAGTTTGTTTATACATATATTTTGCATTTAGCAAAAATTGATACTTTTATAGTAGGGCTTCTGTGCATACTTAATTGTCTTGAAAGTATACGAACCATATTGCAGTATTGTAAACGTACAGGTGAAACTGTTAATTCTATATATAAGAAAGTTTCTATTATAAGCTTGTTGCAACATAAGCCTGAAAATGATAAGTGGAAAATGCTTTATTTGTCTTTTTATTTGCACATAAGCAAAATTCATGATTTCCTATTATTTGGGTGAAATTCCAAACTAGGAGTTAAGGATAAAAATGGACTAGATTAGTGAAATGATGAAGGGTTAAGATGATGAAATAAACAAAAATGCTTTCCTTAAGATCCTCCTAAAAAGGATGGAGGAATCAAGGCTAGCGGCTAACTATGCTAGGAAAGATCTCTAAGGAGAAAGCTGGTTGAACAGAACTATAGGATTGTAGGCGAACAGTGAGTGACTTGTACCCTGAAAGTTCTTCGAGTCCGGAGTAGTCCTAAGTTGGATTTCTCACGGAAAAAGCAAGAACCTCCTTCCTCGTCATAAATAAGGTCATTTATAACCAGGAGGTTGTAGGTGAGTTTAGGTAGGTTGGATGAGTTTCATTATGAGGGTGCAAGTGGGTTGTATGGCAGTGGCAAATCCTGCTACGCCACCTGGCAACCCAGCATTAATGAAAGACACTTTCCCTTTGTCCTTAGGGAGACCATCTTATCATAGGGCTATAATATGACAAGAGCTTATCGGCTAATTACCTATTCGTCCTCACAATTCGACTAGATCTGCATTGTTCAACCAGGCAACCTCCAACCAAGCGGGTTCGTCGGACTTGTTCGGGGGCCATGTTCGGCTATCCCCGCTTGGTGATTAAGTCAAATCTATCCACATGTCATGACTAGGTGACGTGACAGTTTTTTCTCTTAGCACCTATATATTTATTACTTTCACTTTGTTATACTGTCTTGTTTTTTTTTCTTTTCTTCAGTTGAGTGGAAGGCTTCTCCAAACGCTCAATGGTAATGGACATAGTTTCAGAATAAGCCAACATAGGTGTGGAATTTTCCTGTCTTCGCATTTTTTTTTCAAATTTGTTGTCAAAGTTGTCCATTTAATTTGGTTATTAATGTACAGTACAACTCATAATTTTTGTCTACATTTTTTTGCACTTCTTTCATGGGATGCTTAAAAGGAATCAAGTTCTCCCTGAAGTTTGGAAGAAATGGGATTTTTCTCGTAAATAACAGTTTGCTAAGAGCTCATCACACCACATATTCATCAATTTTGGTGACCTTCCATATCTAAGGTAAGTTTAATTCTTTGATTTTTCAAATAATCTGAAAGTAGATTAGTATAATACCAAGTTGTTGTATCTGGATAGAAAGAAGAAGCCTGCTTACAAACATCAAATGACTAGTTGTTGATGGAAATTAAGTTATGGAACAGAGGTATGAAACTTCTTAATTTCTCACTTGTAATTCTTTTTGTGAATATCAAAAGATGTGAATGCAACTTTGTATGGTTTTTAGAAACTAATATAGAATATGATCTCTGACTATAAGTATATTCTAGAGGTAACAATTGCAAGTTTGTGGAGTTTAATGGTGAATTTCCCTCTAAGTATCCAGTTACATGCCATACATTGAATGGTTTGCGAGGTTGATACTACAATTTGTTGTGGTTTATTTGCTCCGTGAAGTTGGCTGCTGGTTTTGTAGTGTTTGTCGATCTAATCATTCCTGATCAAGGTCATGCACACATTCATTGCCAAATGATCAGATCGAAATCTTGCCTACTCCAAGGCCAAATCCACTTGAGATGCTTGTTAGAGTCCCTATTTCCGCTATGACATCTCTTCCCCCTCAATTGATGGCTTCTTGCTCCCAAATAGAGCTATTCCCATTGCCTATCAATGGTTTTCGACCTGATGCTGAGTTAGTTGATAGCGTTTTTTAGCGCATCTAGTCACAATTCGTAGTATTGTAGCATCATGTCGTTTACCTTTTTCTGACTCACTTCATACCGCCCTCCTGGTAGTGTTGGCTACACCTGACTGCATCGAGAGCTGGGCTCGTCTTTTACTTCTACCTATCTATACTCTTATGACTTTTCATCATAGTTTTGCTGCCAAATATCGTGGAATTGTCCAGGCCAATTTGTAGTGTTAGATGATCTTGTAGTCTTTGACTATTTAAAATTCTGGTCTGAATGACATTTATCAGCTACTATCTCGAGTCTTAGAGTTTGAGACACCCACTTGGGCTGTTGTGCCATCTGCTGATGTAGCACAATCCTGTCTTTGTCAACTTGAAGTCATGAATGACCATTTCTTGACGAGCATCAAGGTGTTATGTTCTGATGGAGTGGCTCCTATTTTTGATACTCCTTTGACTATTTTTGCAGCCAAGCATCCCACCGCTCCGGCCCCTACTATCTTAATTGTTGCTCCTTGTCCCCCATTATAGGTTAATGCTGATGCAGTCCTTACTGTTGTTAAATCATTGTCAAAGGAAACAACACGTGGTCGTGATGCTTTACAGGCTTACCATTTGATAAATATGTTGAAAGGTGCATCTTCGTTTGTAACTGATATGTTGCTTAGTGGTATTACTAAGATATGCAACTTACTTCTTATAGGTAAAATGTCCTCTTGGTCTAGCTCCTTTGATTGTAAGTGCACCGGCGACTCCATTTTATAAGTCAAACTCTTCTTATAGGTAAATTTTCATATTTGGTACGTTATGATGGCACTATTAGCGGTGACAGTGTTAATGTCGCAAAAGCGATAGTATTATTTGTCAAGAAGAGCCTCCATTGGAGATGCACTTAAATGTAACAAAATCTGAGCTATATTAGCCGACTATTGACCCTCGACCGTTAGACGAGAGTTTATTTCCTTAGGGCATTACTCAACTATATAATGATGTTAAGCTTCTTGGTGCAAGCAGTAGCCTTAATGCTGCATTTGTCACTTTTTTGACTTATCGTGTCGCTAAGGTAGAATCTTGTATGGATCGATTTGCTCTATTAGCAAGTCCACAGATTGAGCTTGTGCTGCTTCGACCTTGTCTTGGCATCCCTAACCTTATTTACGCACATCGCATTCCCAGATTAGCTGCTCTTGTTGCTCCTGCTGTAGCCTTTGATCAGACTCTTCATCGCTACCTTAAGCGTATTGTCATTGCAGACGAGCCAGGTTTTGGGCCATTGCAGTGTTGTTTAGTCACTTTGCCTATTCATATAGGAGCTCAAGGTATTTTGTTAGCTATTGATATGACATCTCATGCCTTTTATGCCTTTCATTATTAGACAGTTTTGCTACAAGCTCATATTTTACACCGTGTGAAGTCTAAATTGGTCGCTTTTGTTCTAACTCGAAATTGTTTTGGTGCTCTGTGGAGGTTCTCGCAACTATATTATCAAAAGTAATTGCCACTGTTAAACCCCAGCTTTCTTTGGCTACTCTTTCTATGATCAAGCTACGTCCCAATTGCGTGCTGGCTCCATGCTCTCCTCTCGTTCTAAATTGGTGCTACAGTGTCTGACTATTGATCATGTTCAAGATTTTTTTATTGGTTGCAACTTTATCAAGCTATGATCGGTTGTTCTTATTAGTTGAGTATTATGTCATTCTTGGTTGTCGCTTGTTGATACCCATATTTGCTGGAGATTGGTCTTGCCCTTTATGTCATAACGATCTGTGGGATATTTGGGATGATCATGCCATATACTGTTCACATGCTTTATTAATGTTTTCCAACATGATGTACATATACATTGGTGGATACCTTAAGTCATCATGGCATACGATGTCATCGTAAGGTAGCATTGACTTTCTTTATGTTACAGCTACATTCTGTTCGACCTGCAGATATTTTGTTTTATGGTTGGTGGGTGCTGGTCTCTGCTTAGATTTTACGGGTGTCTCATCATTGACATCTAAAGCTGCCGCTATCCCCAACACATGGGAAGCTGCTCGTCGTGCTACTACTCATAAAGTGGAGAAGCACTGGGTTGCCTACTCGACTCATGATGTCGAATTTCAACTTTTTGCTTTTAACACTTTTAACTATTTGACTAGTGCTGTTGTTTCTTTTTTGAATCATGTACAACATCTTTGGAATGAAAGTTAGCATCTAGGCAGATTAGTATCGACTCTTTTTGTCTTCTGTCATGTCGGCCTAGCTATACAAAAGTGCATTGCAGCTCAGTTGTTCGGTTGTATACAAGACAGTGATACTTTTTAATTTTTTTTTTCATATTTTGATTGATAGATCATTTCAAAACTAAGAGATTACTTGAAGATTCTAAAAAAAGATCCCTAAAAGGATGACGTAAACTAAATTTCAACTCGATTCAACACTAATCAAAATACCTGATTCCTTCTTCGACACAATCTCTCCCCGAATCGAAATAAGTGAAGAACAAAAGCCGAGCTAGAGCTCCTTCAACCGAACGAATGATGTAAACTAAATTTCAAGTTGATTTGACACTAATCAAAATAACTGATTCCTTCTTCGACACGATCTCTCCCTGAATCGAAATAAGCGAAGAGCAAGAGTCGAGCTAGAGCTTCTTCAACCACCTGCCCTCCTCGGAGGATTTAAACCAAAAGCTATTACAAGAAAATGCAAATTACCAAGGAAAAAAGTGCTAGAGCAATTGAGCTCACCGAGGCCAGTGAGGCAAATGATGAAGAATGAGGAAGTGAATTGTTGCCAAGCCCTTAGCGGATTCCAATTAAAAAATAATTTTTTAATCACATCAATTGTATAAATTTTAAAAATACAAATTTTTATAAAGAAGATTCTTTTTTATGTTAAATAAAATTCTTACCATCAAAACATCCCAACAACTTCCAATCAACTCTAAATTATTTATTATTAAAAAACTCTAAATTAATTTCTTTGACAAGTGTAGTAATTCCATATTCCTATACAATATCTTATTATTTCTTAAAATAACTTTAAAAGGTAATTTATTTTATTTTATATTATTCTAAGATTTATAGTTCCAAAGAAATTTCATCATACGGGTCTTTCATATTCCTATACTATCTGACATTGAAAACCTTACCTTCAACAATATAGTATTTCTATGTGATTCAATTTATAGCTCCACATTTCGTAATCCCATATGATCCACAAAATAACTCATTACTAATTTTTCATATTATTATATCATTCCTTCTCATTTATTAAAAAACCATAACTTAGGGCCTTAATTCACTTGATTATTCAGTGAATTAAATAGTAATCCACTAAATAATTCAGTAAATAAAAATTTTAGAGCATAATTAGTCAATTTATTAGTCAATTATTAGGCTTGTACAGCATTTTCGTAGTATTAGTGTAGTTTGGTGAGATGTCATCTTACTGGCATCTCGTAATCCTATATTATCCAATCATATAAGTTCGCAAAATACCATCGTGCCGGCAATTCGTACTCCTATACAACAACAACAACAACAACCAAGCCTTAATCCCACTAGGTGGGGTCGGCTACATGAATCCTTTGTTTCCATTGCGCTCCTATATGATACCATTTTATTTCTCAAGAAAACTCATGAAATATACAATCAATTTCATTTCATATTCTATACAATTGAATTATATAGCTTAAAAAATATCATTGCAGTAGCATCTAGTAAATTATACAATTCAATTGTAATAAAACATACCTTCATCATCATCTTATTCTCATATCATTTGATCTATTACCTTCGCAAAATGCTACCATCTTTCTACTTCATGGAGATGAATTTACATTCTCATACAATTTCAATTCCGCATAATTTGATGGTGTGAGAGGGAGACTAAATACAATATGTGAAGTATTCATGCATATTATAAGAATTACATCTCTGTATAAATTATACAAATACATAATATGCTGAGAATATGATGCATGACAAATGGAAAATGATGCAATTTTAAAGACTAGCAAATTTCATATAACAGAATAATATCAAATTAATACGAAAATTTCGATTCAATTTTGTGATAACTAAAAAATTAATTAAGTCCGCAAAACTAATCTTCTCAAATTTTTAAATAAATTGAATCGAAGATAATTGAAAATTACCAACTCAGCTTAGGCTCAATTTAGTTTCAGTAAATCAGAAATAAAGTAATAGGTTTGTAAGTACTCATAATATTTAACAAATAATAATTAAATTGCACTCAATAATGATAGATCGCACAAGTAAAATAAGTTCGAGCAAATCTCAATCAAGAAGAGATTTGACAGAATCCAATTAACCAGATTAAAAGATTTTATTGAAATTCGTACCTAGATTCAAGAAGTCCAGATAATTTTGCACAAATTAGGGCTTGAGAAGCATCAGCCGGGTAGGTGGCTCAGATCACGGATTAGGGCTCGATCGGCTTGAGCAGCAGGGAAGGCTCCGCACAAGCAGCTCGCGATGGCGCGCGGCAGACAAACGCACGCGGCTTGGAGCGGCTCGAGCTCAGCGGAGGCACGACGATGCGGAAATGGAGCCGGCGTCGCTCAGGCTCGGCAGTGATGCGAACAAAGCAGCTGATGGTTGACTCAGGTTCGGTACAGCCAACCTTGGGAAATGCTGACGGACTCGACGATCAGATGACGCTGTCGGGTTCACGTGACTCGGTGCTGAACTCAGAAGGCATTGACGAAGATATCAGTGGAGCCCGGAAAACTCGATCAGTCGATCCGATGAGCGCTCGGAGTAATTGCTTGCAAGAGTGACTCAGGGACGCAGGGGGATCGTCTCGCGAGACAGTGGGGATGGTTTTGCGGAAGACGAATCCAAGACGAGACGTCAGATTCGGCTGGGTGAATGCTGAGGAGGATTAAGGCAAGGAGATAAAGTGAATCAATCCGGAAGAGACGAGCTTGGGCGGATGGATGAAGTTTAAAGGATAATTACCCAAATCCAATCTCTTCTCTTCAAAATCAAATAATTTCAAGAAAAAAAAAACCAAATTCATTCAACATTAAAAAACATGAGTACAGTTGAAAAGAATTTATATAAATATTTATATAAATTAATTTAATAAAAAAATATATAATATAATAATTCCTTTACATGAATGAAATTATATTAGACAATATATTTAAAATAATAATTATAAAAATAAAAATAATTAATATAGAATAAGTGTAGGAAATAAAATCAGCTTAAAAATAAAATCTTCTATCAATAAGAATAAATGAGAAGATTTTCAATCCACTAAGTTAGCAATCTGCAATATCTATTTTTCAAATCTATCCTGACCATCAGTCAATCCAGATCTAAATAATGTGGCTAGATCTTGGCTGTCGACAATAAACTCTGTTAGGAATGGATTGATGGTCGTTCGTGGTGTCTCCACCAACTCTCTTCGAGTGGAAAAGACTTGATCATATCAAATAAGAGTAATACCACCATTTTATAATTAGATGAGTGGTAAGTTGTCAATCTCCAGAGTGTAAGTTACCAATAATTTTGAAAGATTTTGTGTATGATTTCACATGAACTTTGAAATTATCCTTTTTAGGAAAAATTTCATTTAAAAGTAAATTAGTTTGATGTTAAACTAGAAATACAATAGAGAGAAAATAGAACCCAATGTTTCAATGCGAAAGCAAATCTAAATAGTAACAAAATAATGTGCTGAAAAATCATGAAATGAGATGAACATCATTCAATATCTGGAATTACTCCCTATCAGTAGGTGCAATGGAAAAACTTTTAGGAAAATTATTCCCATCAATAAGTGCAATAGAAAAACTTTTGTACAATATAATCACAATATTACAATAGAGCTCGAGCTAGGGATTGATAACGACTTCAAGACAAAATATTTTCTATATTTTTCTATTATTTAAATCCACTCTTTAATGTCATATATCAATAAATTACTTTATATATGCTTAGTAATAATGCAGTTCCATTTTATAATAAAAAATAATATTTAATATTAACAATCAATAGTAACATTTAGACAATTATATCAAACATGATACTATTAACTGACATATTTTCAGTAATTCAATAAATAATCTCATAATTAGGTAAGAATTATATTATATTAGAACAACACAATTAATAACATAAATTTGATATTTTTATCGTAAATCTTTGTAATATCAATCATTGGTGCAAAAATAAATCTAGTATTAATTCAACAAAAAAATTATACAAGCTTGGTTTCCCCTCACCTTGATTGTGAGTTAATAAAATTTCTTCATGTATAAGCCAATCAAAATCTCTTTACCTTCTTCTTTTTCTTTTCTTCCTCTCTTTTTTTTTTCCCTACAGTAACCTATTTATAATTATGACATTCAAACCTATATAAACATACACATTTATTACAAATAAATATGTACATTAAATATTTTTATTTTATTTTTCGCACGAGCTTCTTTTGTTTTTCGCCACAAGATGCAACGCACAAGCCAACTAACTTATTGAGCTCTTTCGATGAGTTGCCAACTAAGTCAGATTATTATGTCTTTGCCAACATTGACAAAAAATAGAAAAAAAAAAGATTAAAGCTTTATATATATATATTTTGAATCATAAAATTGAAAGGACGTTGAAAATTTATTTTGATTTTTAAAATGTTTTTATTTTAAAAGTTATGAAAGTGTTACTTAAATGATGATTATATTTATATTTTTGCTCATTTATAAAACTTTAAAATATAAATATAAAAAGGGAGCTGCTATTCCCCTCTTGACAAAACCTCCCGGGCCCCACCCTCCTTCCCTTTTAAATTATTTTTTTGCCCCCAACCCCCTCCTTCTCTTTAATTTAATTTTTTTTATTTAATTTGATAGTTATATTATTCTTATTTATTAAATTTAATTCATTAAATTTAATTAATTAATTATTTTGTAATATTTTTTTTTCTATTTTATTTATTTAATAGTCTTTATATATTTATTTTTTTTAATTTGTTTAAGAAATCTTATATATTTTTTATTTGTT